>OX596382.1:13730547-13840838 GCA_951394425.1 Tipula unca
TTGATGTACTGGCGACGCATAAATATAATGTTTACAAAACATAATACTCAACATTTTTGTAAACCGCACCTCGTGCGCGCGAATATCATAAAAAAATTTGGCGCGCTTTTTTGTTGTTGTTGTTGTTGCTATTTCCTTTGAGATATAACGCGCGCGTGAATAACAAACCCATAAATATAAAATATATTTTGTTGATTTGCAATTATGATAAAAAAGTCATTCATGAAACATACTATCATAAGCCAAAAATCTATCATCAAGCCCCGCATACGAAAATAAAAGTACCTGCGTGCGACAAAGTATTTTTTCTTCCAAACATCCCTCTTCCTAATATGTATTATATTGAAACTCATACACACACACACAAAGGACAAAAAGGAAGTCAACAATTTTGTTTTTATTTTGGATTTGCACATAGAGATCTTATGGTGGTGAAAGTAAGTTTTACTTTTTAATTGTATTTGAATAAACACCTTCGAGGATGTGCTGTATTTCGAAGGATTGGGTTTATTTATTAAAAGACATTTGGTATATAAGGATAAACAAACCTAAAATAAGGAAAAAGTCATAAAATAGGATAATACTTTTTAATAATCTTGTAATGAGGTAATATGGTTTTTTTTTGGTTTAATCCTTTTGTATCGGTATATTCGTATATACGTAAAAATCCACAGGGATTTTTGTTTTACGAATTTCGAAATCGGAAATAACACTTGTGTGTATCCATAGTGTACATACCTGAATATCATATTTTTCTATAGAAAGTGACTAATTTATAAACACATGGATAAAAAGATCTAGGCTTATACCACAATGTAAAAAATGTCAAGCATAAGAGCATACTCAAAAATACTGTAACAAAGAACCCATAAAAAAACTCCTCAAACAGACGACATAAATCAAACGCTTAAGCTAATATTAAACAAACTTAATACTTTTGATCAGCGATTACAGAAACTAGAATACAGCACAAATAGACAAACTAAACCATGTCTAACGACTTAAGAATTTTATGCTGGAATGCCAATGAACTCCAGAAACATCAACAGGAATTGCAAATGGTTCTGGACGAAGAGAAAATCGATGTCTGTCTCATATCTGCTAACTCACTAGACAATTAATTATTAAATTTAGAAATTATAAAACATATCACACTATTCAACCGGGAAATACTGCTAAGGGAGGAATTAAAATATGAGACAGAGCAAATACAAGCAACAGCTGTTAATATCAAGACCAAAAATAACTCTATTAGTGTTATTGGAAATTACTGCCCACCGAAATACTCTCTAATAGAAAAAGACTATCCTGAATTTTTCAATGCTATCAGAAAATACGGTTGCGCCTTATCAAATGATAAACCGACCTACTGGCCAACTGATCCAAATAAAATACCAGATCTCATTGATTTCTTTATAGTGAAGAATATATCTGTAAATTACATACATGAAGATGAAAGTCTTGACTGAAGCTCTGATCACCCCTAGAAAGCTATCCTAGTTTAGTAAATAAGCACACAAATTGGGACTGATTTAGACTGTCTTTAGAAAGAAAAATTAACTTAATGGTTCCACTAAGGAGTAAGGAGCAATTACAAAAGATGTCCACAAGTTCAAATGTGACATAAAGCAGTCAGCTTGGGAAACACACCTGAAATTTAAAAGAAAGTTATGGGAAACAATTACCCTAGAGAAATTAGAGAGCTCTTGGCAGAAAAAAGAAGGGTAAGGAGGATATATCAACAAACTAGAGCCCCTCAAGATAAAACTAAGCTACACCATCTGACTCAGTAACTACCTCAGAAAATTATCTAATGATATTAGTATTGATTATTCTCTCTGGAGAGCAACCAAAAGAATTAAAAGGCCAATAATGCAGATTCCTCCAATCAGAACAGAAGATAAAATATGGGCCAGAATTAACGAAAATAAGGTACGAAGTTTTGCTGAACACCTGCAAAAAATATTTGCACCACATGATGACCAACCATTATTGGAAGCCGAAATAATAACTGGAGAGGTTGTACAGGAAAGTGAAGAAATCCTACGAACAACATGTACTTATTACAGCAGAAATTTTAAAAGAACTACCAAAGAAATCTTTATTAAAGCTCACCAATATTATAAAAGCCGCCTTTCGATTGAAATATGTACCCAGCCTGTGGAAAATTGCAGAAAATGATTCTTAAATCTGGAAAACCACCACACAAAACTAAATCTTACAGGCCAATATCGTTATTACCAGTTATGTCTAAACTCTTTGAGAAGTTATTAGTAAAAAGGCTAAATCCGATAATTGAGAAGAAAAACCTGAACATTAGATCAAGTACACCGAATAACTAATATTATTGAAAGAGCATTAGAGGAGAAAAAAGTCTGCTCAACGATATTGCACAGGCTTTTGATAAAGTCTGGCACGAAGGACTTAACTATTAGTTAAGAACTATACCACCAGTGCAATTCACTACAATATCAGAATCATACTTGGAAGACAGATTCTTTAGAATAAAATGAGACGATTCCTATTCCGAATTAAGTCCTATACGTATTGTACACTAATGATCTCCCTGTATTATAGAAAATAACATTGTGGCGACCTTTGCTGATGACGGCAATCTTAGCTGTTGAAGATAGCAACGAAAAATCAACTTATAATTAAACTTAACGAAACTAAATCAGTTCATATCAATTTTACAAACAAACGACTCGAACATATTCCGGTTACAATTAATCAAGAAATAATACCGTCTGGCAACACGGCTAAGTATCTTGGCATCACGCTAGATGCAAAACTATAATGAAAAGCACACGTCAAAAAGAAAAGCGAAGAACTAGGGCTTCAATATAGAAAGATGTATTGGCTGATAGGAAGGAGCTGTGCTCTATCAACTTACAGCCGGTTTGGACTTATGGTATCCAACTTTGACGTTGTACCAAACAGAGCAACGTAGAAACCATCATAAGATTTCAAAACAAAGTATTAAAGAACATCGTTGATGCACGATGGTATATTAGAAACAGAGACCTCCAAAAAAACGGAGAGATCCAAAAAAAAAAAATGCACTGAGACATAGGCAAAGGCTCGAACAACATGTTAACGCTGAGGCAACTAAGCTGTTAAATAACACAGAAATTGTACGCAGACTCAAACGAACTAAACCTTTTGAGCTATGGTGCAGTAATCGTAAGTGTAAACAGCGTAAGGTGATCTAAAATCCACAATAAAGATGTGGTTTACTTCAATTTATCAGACACTATGGAACACCAGTGGAAAGAAGGCATAGATTAGTACAACATAGTAAATTAAGTAATTTGGTTTAACTAAACAGAGTGGTTCGCAATCACACAATGGTGATTTTTTTAAACATCTTCATTATTTTGATGTTGTGGTTCATTCTCCTTAGAAGTCTTACGAATTTCCTAGTGCACCTCTTCTTGAAAATTGATAATACACCATCTAATTATATAAAACCTGGTGCACTTTTGTTTTTAAAAATTGTTATTTCTGAAATTTCATAAAATTAAATTTCTACACCAAATTTTACTCGGCCTTCCCAAGCAGTCACATAGTAAGACACGGGAAAAATTGACTTGTGCTGATGGAAGACAATTTTTCGTGTGTTTTACTATGTGAGTGCTTGGAAAAGTTGGCTAAAATTTTTTATCGAAAAATTTAAATCGTTTTGGCTAGTTTTTTAATTTTGATAAATTTATAATTTATGAACAGTTGGTAATTTTTCCAAAAAAAATGTTTTGAAAGCTATTTTCTGGAATTCTAAAAATTGTTATTTTGTATTAAAGACTGTTAAATGGCCATTTCTAAGTTACTAAATGAAGGGGCTTACGCTTCTTGACCAGTTCTTCTCGATTAGAGAGGACATAGAGAAGCATTTCTCACCATATGGAGCTATATTTATGTCTATGAAATGTTAAAATCCGGTAAAGAGCACAACTGGCCCTACACCAAATGTTTCAAGTTTTCTCATTAAATAAATTCGAAGGCAAATTTACTTAAAATAAGTAATCAGTTTTGGCAACCCTGATTGCGTACGTTGGTTTTATAATTTTCAGTTTGACTTGGTTTTGACAGGTCCTATCACACCGGTTCCCCGAGAGGATTTAAAAATATTATTTATATAGGGTTATTGAATTTCTTGGAATATGTCTGAGCTATTGAACGACTCTTGTTCATTACTGGCCCCTTACTGAATCTTAGACAACCTGATCTTACATCATGTACAATATCGGGGATCTTCATCAGATCTCTGATCTCGACATTGTACAGAGTTCCGCGGTATGTATCTTCTTTCAATTGTAAGTAGCAATCTCTTTCACTTGCATGATTCTTCTTTTTAATTGTAAGGAGCCATCTCTGATACTAATCCGTCATCGACCAAATTTCATATCCAAACATAACAACGGGCCTGATCAACCCTTTGTAAAGCTTAAGCTTCACGGTGCTTGATAGGTGTATATTTAAGCAGCGGCCTTAGAGGATATAAAGCACGAATGCCGGAGCCAGGCGCACTTTAATATCCTCACCCAAGCCGTTATCGTGAGTAATAAGAGAGCCCAAATATTTGAACCTCCTCTCTCCCTCAAACGTGTAGTGACCACTACTAAAATCTGGTATGCCATTGTGTCTCATTGATGGAGTCACACAGCAGCTGAAAACTCTACAAGCGGGTTAAGTATTTCCTTCACTCCGTTGCTATTGACTGGTGATATAAGATTTTGCGCTGAGGTGTTTCAGGTTTTCGAAAGATGTTCTCCAGCATTAGATTAAAGAGTATTGGGGACAGAGTATCGCCCTGCCGCACGATAGTCATCAACCAGGCCCTCCGCTAGAGGGCTGGTCCTATCCAATATAATGTAGGACAGTAACTAGTATGTTGTGCAAAGTACAACTATACTGCGATAATTCTCACACTTCAAGCGGTCTCCCTTCTTAAAGATAGGGCACATCGCGGCCACTTTCCATTCGTCAGGGATAGCCTCGGTTCGCTATACTAATCAAATAAGGCCGGAAAGACAGTTTCACAAAATATTCCCTCCGAATTAATACAGTCCACCATAGGTGAGCGGTTTCGTTTTAATCTCTGCATGAGGCTTTAGTGATTCGTTTATTCCATTCTTCATGGGATGGATCCTCAATACAAATCTCCGTAGTCTGTATTTGAGGTGTCTCAGCTACCGTCTGTGACGCATGATGAACATGAAGCAGGTCAATAAAGTGTCCATTCTATTCGTCGAGGTTTCCATTCCGGTCCCGAATGGCAGTTATTGCAGGCCTGAGAGTATGATGCAAAAAATGAAAAAAAATTATGAAAAAAAAATTTTTTTATACTTTCAGAAGCTCGGCCTTCCACCATTCTCGTTAGTTTCCTAGTGCACCTCTTCTTGAAAATTGATAATACACCATCTAATTATATAAAACCTGGTGCACTTTTGTTTTTAAAAATTGTTATTTCTGAAATTTCATAAAATTAAATTTCTACACCAAATTTTACTCGGCCTTCCCAAGCAGTCACATAGTAAGACACGGGAAAAATTGACTTGTGCTGATGGAAGACAATTTTTCGTGTGTTTTACTATGTGAGTGCTTGGAAAAGTTGGCTAAAATTTTTTATCGAAAAATTTAAATCGTTTTGGCTAGTTTTTTAATTTTGATAAATTTATAATTTATGAACAGTTGGTAATTTTTCCAAAAAAAATGTTTTGAAAGCTATTTTCTGGAATTCTAAAAATTGTTATTTTGTATTAAAGACTGTTAAATGGCCATTTCTAAGTTACTAAATGAAGGGGCTTACGCTTCTTGACCAGTTCTTCTCGATTAGAGAGGACATAGAGAAGCATTTCTCACCATATGGAGCTATATTTATGTCTATGAAATGTTAAAATCCGGTAAAGAGCACAACTGGCCCTACACCAAATGTTTCAAGTTTTCTCATTAAATAAATTCGAAGGCAAATTTACTTAAAATAAGTAATCAGTTTTGGCAACCCTGATTGCGTACGTTGGTTTTATAATTTTCAGTTTGACTTGGTTTTGACAGGTCCTATCACACCGGTTCCCCGAGAGGATTTAAAAATATTATTTATATAGGGTTATTGAATTTCTTGGAATATGTCTGAGCTATTGAACGACTCTTGTTCATTACTGGCCCCTTACTGAATCTTAGACAACCTGATCTTACATCATGTACAATATCGGGGATCTTCATCAGATCTCTGATCTCGACATTGTACAGAGTTCCGCGGTATGTATCTTCTTTCAATTGTAAGTAGCAATCTCTTTCACTTGCATGATTCTTCTTTTTAATTGTAAGGAGCCATCTCTGATACTAATCCGTCATCGACCAAATTTCATATCCAAACATAACAACGGGCCTGATCAACCCTTTGTAAAGCTTAAGCTTCACGGTGCTTGATAGGTGTATATTTAAGCAGCGGCCTTAGAGGATATAAAGCACGAATGCCGGAGCCAGGCGCACTTTAATATCCTCACCCAAGCCGTTATCGTGAGTAATAAGAGAGCCCAAATATTTGAACCTCCTCTCTCCCTCAAACGTGTAGTGACCACTACTAAAATCTGGTATGCCATTGTGTCTCATTGATGGAGTCACACAGCAGCTGAAAACTCTACAAGCGGGTTAAGTATTTCCTTCACTCCGTTGCTATTGACTGGTGATATAAGATTTTGCGCTGAGGTGTTTCAGGTTTTCGAAAGATGTTCTCCAGCATTAGATTAAAGAGTATTGGGGACAGAGTATCGCCCTGCCGCACGATAGTCATCAACCAGGCCCTCCGCTAGAGGGCTGGTCCTATCCAATATAATGTAGGACAGTAACTAGTATGTTGTGCAAAGTACAACTATACTGCGATAATTCTCACACTTCAAGCGGTCTCCCTTCTTAAAGATAGGGCACATCGCGGCCACTTTCCATTCGTCAGGGATAGCCTCGGTTCGCTATACTAATCAAATAAGGCCGGAAAGACAGTTTCACAAAATATTCCCTCCGAATTAATACAGTCCACCATAGGTGAGCGGTTTCGTTTTAATCTCTGCATGAGGCTTTAGTGATTCGTTTATTCCATTCTTCATGGGATGGATCCTCAATACAAATCTCCGTAGTCTGTATTTGAGGTGTCTCAGCTACCGTCTGTGACGCATGATGAACATGAAGCAGGTCAATAAAGTGTCCATTCTATTCGTCGAGGTTTCCATTCCGGTCCCGAATGGCAGTTATTGCAGGCCTGAGAGTATGATGCAAAAAATGAAAAAAAATTATGAAAAAAAAATTTTTTTATACTTTCAGAAGCTCGGCCTTCCACCATTCTC
This sequence comes from Tipula unca, assembly GCA_951394425.1. Lineage (NCBI taxonomy): Eukaryota > Metazoa > Arthropoda > Insecta > Diptera > Tipulidae > Tipula > Tipula unca. The sequence goes on from OX596382.1 coordinate 13,737,888, forward strand.
GCTTGTTCCGTCTACAAATCCGCTTCGCTGCTTTCCTATAGTTAGTAGCCATGTTTTTCCTCGCGACTGTGAGTCGTTGTTGCACGTTATTCTATATTTTATTTTATTTTAAATAAAAAACTTTTAGTTTTGATTTTATAGTTTAATTCTTCTTTATTGTGACAATTTTTATTTTTGATTTTTTCGGTAAATCGATTTCGACTTGCGTCTTCATCAAAATCAAAAATAAAAATTGTCACAATAAGGAAGAATTAAACTATAAAATCAAAAATAAAAGTTTTTTATTTAAAATAAGTTATATAGTGACAAAAGATTACACAAAAACATTAAAATGAACAACATTCATTTAAACTCAATTATATTTTATTGCTCAACTGTAAGACGACACTCGTAATCAAATCAATCTTTTGGGTCTAACTTTCACTATACTTAAAGTCTGTTGAGCAGCACTAACAACCGAAGTTTTCTGTACCTACCCGACAGGGTTCACATAGTCCGACTGGTAGTTAGTGGGGAATTTTGTGAGGATGTGGCCATGTTTTCAAATGTATCTGGTTGTGAGGAAAGAATGGGCTTGTTACTCTAAGATCGTGAGCAACTGCAAAGTCCATCATTCTCACACCATTATCGGTTTCAGTTTCGTGTCGGAAGGAAAGACCTGTGTTTTCACACAAGTCGGCCTTATTTCTGCCAGCTCAAGTCCCCAATTACCATTCTAATATCGTATTCGGATATACATCCCATCAGATCATCCAAGTCATTCATTGTAAAATGAGTCTTTATCTTTGTCTAGTTTGTGGCGAATCCCAATGTATTTTTCAAGTGGGTTCAGGAAAACAATATTGAAATCGGTGGTTGCAATTATGTCTTGATTGCTTCGGCCGATGCAAACTTTATTTTAACCCGTCAAAACTATTAAAACCTCGGGCTCAGAACATAGTATTCTAAATGATTTGGAATATCATGCGGGATATGTTGTACCCTCTATATATACGCAGTGTAAATAAGGTATTTCTCTGCGACGAACCCAAGCTGGTTCTCTGTGATGAACTGGGCTCTCGACGTGATCTATCTAAAAGCGCTTAAGATGCCGTATACGAATTTTCACAGAAATCGAAGGCCCAAGAGTAGTAAATATTCATAATTTCGGTAGTTTCACAGAGCCAATCAAAGTCCTGGATAAAGATATCAAATTGGCCTCTATATACACTTACACGACAAATCATAAAGGACAGCTATTTTGTGATGGTTGCCGATTGGCCGGAAGCGCAGTTATTTAAGACATTTTGCCAGATATAATTTAAATAATAGCCAATATAAGTAAATTACAACCCTTTCACCGCGCTTTTAATATTTTCAAACAAACATCATTTCTTCAACATCACTTTTAGGAAGTATATATTCCAAACTCATTTGATAGAGTGTGTGCAAACAGACAACACTGATATTGCTCGGGTTCATCAAATTAGACATCAGATTTTAATAAAGTACCGTCCAAGGAAGGAGTCTGCAGGTTGCTTCTTTTTATTTTACAAAACAATTGTATTAATTTATTTAGACGACCAGAAATGTATATACCGGGATTGAATTCTTTAAATATAAATAAATTCTGAGCATGACATAAAACCTCCTTTTAATTTACTCCGCACCATATACAAAATAAAAATTCGTTTAAATTAACCCAACCAAAAATACAAAAATGCTAAAACCACCAAAAAAAGGATGAACACAACACCAAAAAAATTAAATTTATATCCTTTATTTTTATTTAGTTTTAAAAATGAAAATGCTTTTTTTTTTGTCTAAAATTACTTATGGAAAGTTGGAACACACCGATGTTCTAGCAATTTAAAGATTACTCACGTATTTAATTTTTGTTAAAATAAAAATTATTATCCGTTTATACGAGTACGTATACATACCAACAAAAGGATTTTCTTAATGTTCACACTATACCAACTATACCACACAGTAAATTTTATTTTAATCAGCTATTAGTTCCAGATACATATACATACCTACATACAGCACATTAGTGAGATGAGTGGCAAAAACCCAGAGACATTAAATTGAAGATAATCTCTGTAATACATACATATACGATACATAACTCTTTGTACGAAAATTACCGCGCTCGCGATTTTACGCGTGCATCTTCTTATCTACCCCCGCACGCACAATATCCCCGAATGTCGTGCGTAATTTTAATTAATTAATTTATTTATATAATTACACATGATGTAATAAAAATTTGGTAATTTAATGGCTTTTATATGTAATTATGTACATATATACATAGACTGCGAAAAGGAAATATATAAATAATTTTTAATTGTATTTATCCGAGCATATTACATTTACAAAATGGTATACGGTTTAATGAGTTTTGTTGGGGCTGTGGAATTAGTATATGAGGTAACTTGTAATACATGCAAATAAACGATTAGGAGTCTAACCCAAAACTATATAGGCAAATAGGATATTCACCTGAGGGTCTGTATTTCTATATGCATGTAATTTATGTATGTACGGATGTATGTACGAGTATATCAGTTAATTTATAAAATTCAAACATTCAGCCATTACTTAATTTAATTCAAAAAAAAATTTCAAAGTTTAATTTATCATGGTGGGCGACTTTAATCTGCCCGACCTAGATTGGCTTGACGTCGATGGCGTCTTTATACCGTCTTACACTGACGAAGGAGCCTTGTCCGTCATCGGCTACTTTGCCAGCCTCTTTATGACTCTTTTGCTAAACCGTACTAGTAACAGTCGGGGCAAACTCCTGGATCTGCTATTGGCACCGGCTGCGGGAGCATCCCTCACACGCCGATCACAATAAATATTTTCAATGTTATTTTCATATTAATTATAACGTCCTAATAATTTTTTGTTCCTTGAACGATTTCCTCAACATTTCCTCGACATTAGCAGTTTAATGACCTCGTACACAGTGGTATCGAAAGGTTCCGTTTGTCAGACAAATAAAAAATAAATTTCGGGAACCGCGGTTTAACAATGAGCTGGTGCATCTCGAGAAACGGGTTAATAACCTACATTATATAGGCTGTATATGGTATGGCTGTATCACTCCGATTTTGTTAGAGCCTGTAAAAAATTTAAAAGTTTGAACTGGTTTTTGTACAACCAATATATAGTGCAAATCAAGGAGGAACTGACAACGAGTCCAAAAGAATTTTAGAATTTTGTGAACAGCAAGAGAAAAGTTTCCGTCGTCCATGACTTATCAGAGTTCCCCCGCTAATGACCCCTCTGAAATATGTAAATTGTTTGCTAAATTTTTGCCGCAGTGTACGAAATACTAGCATCGCCCTCTGTTAAGTCATGAACCTCTCGCGGGTCCGTTGATTCCAATGATTTTAAATTTACAGAGCGATTGTGACCAGAACCTCTGTCGACGTCAAGTTAGAGCAATCTCTCCACACTCAATGCTTATCATCAAGATGGAGAAATTAAACTCTTAGTTATTATTTCCGTTGATTGGTTCCTACATTTCGGACCCCTGGTAATCCGTAAGGATTTTTGATTTTTCTTCTCAGTCTATTCGCACGTCATCCGGCGTACCTCAAGGCAGTCATATTGGCCCATTGTTATTTTCATTGTTTATCAATGACATCGTCGACTGCTTTCAGTTTGCGAACTGCCTGCTTTTTGCCGACCGATTTAGCTTGAATCTCCAGGGAGACGTAAATGGGTTTTGTAGTTGGCCAATTAACAACCGATTGGGTCTGAACGTGAGCAAGTGTAAGACTCTATCATTTTATCGCATCCGCTTACTTTATCAATACCGTTTATACAACGAAGCGGTTGTCAGAGTTGAGTTCATGTCACATATATAGGTGTAACGTTTTCGTTCGACGCTAGCTTTACTATAGACACATTAACGTTATTAAACGCTCAGATCAGTACACGCAGCCGAGATGGGATTAAAAATGCAATTAGTCCTCGTCAAATTATTTAATCACAATGTGCGTGTTGATCTCCAATTAATTTCCCTTTTTGGTCTCGTTCTCGCGGGTTTTGTGGTGTACCTTATTACAAATTAACATATATGTCATTTTATTTCACGATTGTGTGTGCACCGAACGAACTCGTTCTAGAGCGCGATAGTCATAACGGATGGATGTTGAAAAAAAGGAAGGAACATTTGAGAGATTTAACTCGTGACGAACAGAGTGATCGGACAAATACCAGACCAGGAAGAGACCCTGGCGCATGATCTCCAAGATCAACAACATTCCGTTGGAGCGCAGAGAACGGATAGACAAGGATACGCTTGCTTGGGTAAGATGTAAAACAGAGCCGAAGCAGTATGGTTCCCCTGAGATCTCACAGCCGAAAAGGCAGAGATCTGAGGATGAATCGTCGACGAAGGAAAAAAAGAAAAGGGTTCTGGATACTGTCACCAGGCCCTTCAACGAGGTGCTAAAGGAGCATCTGATTATGGCAGTCATTGACAATGTTCAAGAAAATGGCAGTATTACAGCCTTTAACTGAGGAAGGTAGAGAAGGCCTTAGCCGCCACCTTCTTATAAATCATAATGGAGAATCCAGGACCTGATCCGTCCTGCTGAGACGGAGAGCGGCACCGGGGTCACGTGAAACTGACTGCCTTTCCCGACGAAAGGTCGGTGACCCTCTACAAAAAAGCGATAGACAGCCAGATTGAAGTCTGGCGTGGGGCCAAATTAGAACTTGTTACGTGGAAAGAAATTCCCTGCCTACCCAGGGCACGAGCCTGGATCCCTGCGGAACCAAGTAACGCGAAGCAGATTAAATGCCTCAAATCATTAATCCGGAGCAGCCAACAGCCACTTGGAGGATTGCCAAGTTAGAGAAGGTGAAAGCGGAAGCAGATCACAGATCGGCCGTTATCATCCTTAACAGAGACTCCTTGGGTGCTCTGGTAAAATTTGGAGGTTAGATCAGCTATGGATTTGGAGCGATTCCGCTCAAAGTCTACAAGCGTGATGAAGCCGACAGATTTGGAGCATCTGCAGCAGGTGTGAATACCACTTGTGGGATCCCGCATGGTGTTGGTGACGTATAGAAGTCCAGAGCATTATGGAAGACGCTCAGGAGACATTATCCGTTGATTCGAAGAGGTCGAAGTTGTTGGGGTGCCTTATGCGCTCCGAATGGACTAATCACTGTCAAAGTCTGACTTAACCGTGGTGGAGGTAAGCACTATCTAATACTTAAGATCCTTCAGATCAACCTCCATCACTGTACAGCTGGAATCTGAGTACATTAGTGTGGTTCTGGTCCATGAACCTTGGGTCAGTGGTGACCGGGTGTTGCAACTCAGACCTCCCAAATATAAAATATTACATGCGAATAATGAAGGTAAGATACGTTCCTGCATTCTCGCTAGAAATAATTTAAATATTTTAATACTATACCTATACTAAATTACAGCAACGCTGATGTAGTGGTGGCTAGCATCGAGATGGACCAGTAAATGGGAAAGGCTTTATTCTTTATTTATTATTATTATTTAATTTCAACGGTAATTTTATTTAAATTTTCTGGATTGCAATTTTCGAAAATTCGAAATTGCTTCAAATAACAAATGTCTCAGAATTTTTGTAGTCTTCAAATTTATGAAGAATATAAATAAAAGTTCAATTCTTATTTCTCTCTAGAATTTCAATAATTTTTTTAACTATAGAAGATAGAAATTGTTCGAAATTATAAAGATTCCCTGAATTTCTAGGCAGTACGCCTAAATTTTGTACAATGGAGTTATTTAAAAGTTTAATTTTCTTGGATTCCAACTATTATTTTTCTTTAACCTCTCCAGGTGGCGATTTTTTGAATTTCTATGCTCGCCAGATAGGCCAATGAAGAATTTAATTAGAAGTGCGGCTGAATCCAGTAAATATTCTTTATAACATGTTGAGAAAATTCTCTGGATTTCAAAATTGCGCGGAAATTAAAAAAAAAAATATCAAAATAAATTTTCAAATGTGAGCCTTATCCAATCTTGACGGTAGTATCTAGGACTACCATGCTTGCAATGGATAACGAGGAATCAGGGTTTAATTTCGGAGAGGGAGCCTGAGAAACGGGTACCTCATATAAAAAAGTAGCAGGCGCTTAATTCCCAATCGAATTATGGGGAGGCAATGAAGAAAAATCACAACACAAGAGTCAATCCGAGGCTCTGTAAGTGGAATGAGTACACTTTAAATCCTTTAACAAGGAAGAATTGGAGGGCAAGTCTGGTGGCATCAGGCGAGGTAATTACAGCTCCAATAGCGTATATTAAAGTTGTTGCGGATAAAACGTTTGAACTTAACCCTCAAAAATTCTATTTACTGGATTTTACCAAAACGGCATTCCTTGGAGTATTAAACTACATTTTTATAATAAATGTGTAGAAATAATTGAACTATTCCAACGAAATGTGTTACGGTAGGTACATGCTTCCTGGTATAATAAACCTATTTCTAAGAAAATTAGGTTCTAAGTGGTGTATTCGCTCCTGTTTAAAATGCCCAAATATAGAGACCCATTTTCTATTCTTAATTTTATATTTCTCCCATTTTCTAGTTAAAAATATTCAAGAATCAGTCATTCATGGGTTGTTTAAATAGTTTTATTTTTTAAATGGAGTAGTTTAGTTATTAAATTATTTTTAAAAGGACTAAGAAAGACTTTGTTTTTGGGAAGGACCAATTGCTCCAAAGATGGAAAGTACTTCCCAAAACCAGACGACTGGCGCCCTTATATATATATATATATATATATATATATATATATATATATATATATATAGATTCTCGAATTAATCCATCCATCAGATTAACAGAATCATCCATCAAAATGTCATCTTATTAACGAATTACTACGAAAAGCAAGTCAGGATAGTTTCACCTCGTTCAAATCGTAATAATATCTATGAATTGAGGTACTTGAACCGACTTTGGAAATTTAGTCAACACACAATAATTTCTTGCAACATGGAAATTGCAAGTTCATTTCTAAGCTCAATCAAGCGTCTTCTTGCATGAAATGAAAATTAAAAATAAATCATAATTTTCGGGAAGCTTAAGCGAAATCTGGCAGTATGGACCTGATGCTAATAGCTATGGCTGAGGAATACATTTTCGGCCGAATTAGACATTATCATTTTCTAGCTCAAAGCACACCCTGCCAGACCCATTACAAATTCATGAGTTCTATGAATTTGATGCTAACGATCCAGGTAAAGCAATTTTATTGTGTTCGCCTAAATGAGTTCTTTTTACACCTTTTGTTTTTGTAATTTTTAGTAAAAATTAGGATTCACTTGCATCCACGGAGTGTCAGCACGGCCATATCGAAGACAACATTTGATTGAATAATAATAATCCTAAAATCAAAATGTTCAAGTTACCAGAAAATAGGTTTAGCCACTTCTATTTTCACACCTATATATGTATACCTTTCACATTCCCAAAAATATTCAACTATATTTAGGTAGCAGCAGATTATAATTAAAAAGTTATAAAGAAAAAAATATATCATATTTAGACCACCCAAAGTGCGTTTCGCGCGACTTAACTAAAAAAAACAATGAGACCTCATGACCTGTTAAATGACCATCGCGCGTATCTAACAAAAAAAAAAAGAAGAAGTTTTGTGTATAATTTCTCAGAATTCAAAACAAACATAGTTTAATGTATTTTAAAATCATAAATAATTTTTTTTTTTTTTGTTATTTACATAAAAATTAATAATTTATTTTAACATGATTTTTAAATTATTATTATTTTTTCGATAAAGAAACACGATTTTTTTCCATACATATGTATATACGTACATATGTGCATACGTACATACCTGGATCCACCTGGTTAAATCTTAATAAGAAAATAAGATTTTTGACCAAAAAAAAAAAATAACAAAAACAAAAACTATTTCTAAATTCGAAAATAACTTGTTTTTTCTATTAAGTCATGAATAACTAAAAACTAAAAATAAAATAATTATGGATTTTTGGATAGCAGCTTGTTAGCACATGGATGCGAAGTTAAATTCTTGAATATAATTTAAAATCTAAGAAAAAAACATTTTTTACTAATCTTGGTTTAGGTAACGTTCTGAAAATACAAAATTTAAAAAAAAAATTAAATTCTTGAATATCAAATTAGAGTTGGCACCTCGACACACACCAGACTATGTGTATAAATATATATCACCCAAGTGGCGTGCTAAACAATTTTATATTTTGAAAATTATGCCAATGACCGTATGTATACAGAAATCCGTTGAAAATGTCGTAAAATATAAACCTCGTCATATATTCCTTAAGGCACACACAAACACACACAGACAATCTTTCTATATATATTAGCTGTTATCTTAAATAAAGAAACGTTTATTTATGACATTATTTATGATTAAGACATTCTGTCATCATCGTTGCAAGTAAAAAAAAATTATATATATATTTTTAACACCAACAACAATGAACCATTTTATTGTACTTAGAAAAGAAAGAAAATTCATAAGAAAACTATAATCGCTCCTATATTTACATTGCCTGAATCATTTCCCATATAAATATAGAGCTTCGTGTCTGCATTATACTCGGTATCATACCATATAGGAGAGATTTAATCATGTTGGATTTAAAAAAAAAAAAAAAAAAAAAAAATAGAAAATGTGATAATGATAAGATAATAGCGAGTAACAATTTTATTTGCCTAATGAATCTTAAAAAATATCCGGCCATTATATTCTATATAGATACCCATATATAGAAAGAGAAAGAGATGAGTAATTACAATTGTCATCGTATTTATAATATTTGACTTAAGATAAACTGATAAGGAAAATGTATGTGTGTGTGTATAAAAAGAAGAATGTCACATCCATTCATATTATAGATGGGAAGATGACAATTGCGGTGAAAATTCGAAATTGCGGATTAAAATTTTCTCAATTCACTATAAATCATTCTTTGACGATCGTATTCGATCACGAAATATATGATTATAGCGATAACCGATCGCTATATACTGACTCTGCAACATATACGATCATCTGGTTGTAATTTCCACCATACGTGTATACAAATTATATTCGAACGAACGGCAAACCACCATTAAGAAACTCTAATTGACGATCGCTTAGTTGTCTGACAATATCCTGTGAGCAAATTTTTTTTGGATCAAAATGTGGCTTTGGTTTGCATGGAAAATGTGATCTGATCCGGATCTTTTTATTTTTATTTTTATTGAGATAAGTCTACAAATATGACTTGAGAATCTAAAATATAAAAAATATAAACTTGAAAATTAAAAACACAACATTGATAACTAGAAAAATTATATCGGAGCATAAAACTCCTATGGCCTTTGCTTAAAATTATCTTTGTTTGAACAAAAATCAATCAAATGGTCAACTTGGTTAAAACTCTTGGACATCATATTCAACTGGTTCATTATCACCTTAATTCGTCCTGTGTCTATGTATAAATGGAGGAAGTTACGATCCCTTAACTGCCGACTAGATGCATTTATTTTAATTGATTCTAGAATATAAGGCGCATCAATTTGAGCGAGTAGCAGATTCCCAACAAAAGAACATAGTTATATAGGTTTACGTGGTATTGTAAATCATTGGATGTGTTCCTCGTAAAACGGAATCCACACATTAGCAGCGTTGACAAGCTGGGATGGAACGTATGCACAATACAAGATCTTTATTATTTCCAAATCCAGAATGTCGCTTATCCATCGTTAAATAAAACCGAGCATAGATTTAGTTGTAGAGAGTTGTCAACGAAAGTAACCAATAGTCCTTTCAAATACTTTCTTAAGAAGTAACTTTATGACGATGGAATGATCGAGATGTAGTCTTATCAATGTTGAAACTAAGTGAATTAGACTCACACCAAATTAATACACTTTGTCGATATCGTCCTACAGTTTTTTGGTATCTCCAAGTGTTTCGATGGTTCTGTAGATTTTCAGGTCATCAGCGAAGTATTAAGATTATGCAGTGCTGTATCACTTCAGTAATGCCATTAATAAAAATTCTAAAAATCCATGGACCAACATGGGAGCCTTGTGGAACACCGGAGGTAACTTGAATTGTTTCTGATCTTTTACCTCCTACCTCCATGAAGAGACTTCCATTTTTGACAGCACCGAAGCATTGAGCCAAAGTAAAACAGCTGTAGGATGTGACAATAATTTCAAAGATAGTTACTTTCAATCTCCATCACGGCAATGTCAGTTATGTCGGGCATTATATAGGACTCTGGTTCAAAATGCCCTTTTGTTACCGAAGATTGTACGTAACGATTTAGACTACTGCGTCACCATGCAAAACTTAAGGTTGCTGGTTTAGGCCAAACAAAGTCTGTTGTTTTTCGGGTATATAACTTTGGCTGAATCGTCGAGATGCACCTTTGACACCACGATGTGGAGTTATTAGAAACTTGGCTGACCGATGACTGATCCAACCTTTCATACTCCAGGCGTTATTAACATTTTAATCGGTAGTAATTATTTCTTCCAAATAATTGGCACGAAGAAGATTTATGGAGAACTAGGTGCACCAATTGCGCAAATAACACCACTCGGATGGTTATTGCTGGAAACATCGATATAGCTAACACCAAAAACTAGCACCAGTTTACTCTAAGGCCAATTTGCACTTAGAGGATAGTTTAGACTACATTTTAAAAAAATGTTGCAATGTAGCAATACCAGATGTGAGAAACACTACCAAAAGCATACAAACATGGTGGTAGATCTGTTAGATGGCGTTCCACCATTTTATGTTTATACGATAAAAACTAAAATTCTAGACACTTGAATTTTGAGCGAATAGAAGAATTATTGGGTTATATACAGTTTTGGGACCTTAAGGGTTTTAATTAGGGTTCAGGCACGCAGCACACTAATATTGAGTACTTGTCGCTTTACCCGGTGTGGGCTGAACTGAAGTAAATGTGAACATAAGTCCTATCCTGTTTTATAAAATACCACGGAACAGATTTTGAAAGCCCGCGGTTTATTTCCTTTCCGAACAATAAAGTCACGATGGTGAATTTTCTGAGATTCGGGTTATTTGTCAATTTGACTATTTCGATAAAATTTATTTGACCATTATATGAAAAAGGTAAGGAAATGCATATGAACAACATAAATCAACAAAAACTGTCAAGCTGATTGTAACCAAGCTACTATAATTCACCAGTTTTGTCTAGGACATGCACCAGCTTATGTCAAAAACCTCTAAATTATTCTTTGCTGTTTTGTTATATGATTATGGTTGCATTAGATGGATATAAATTTCGATTTGTTGGTACATTAAAGGATTTTAGAAAATGTGTCAGTGATATTCAAAAATCACATCCGCCATCATAAAATTCGAAATATACCGTTTATGGATTTTATAGGTTGTTTCGAAATATTAGCACCGGTATTTCCCTCACGGTATTTTCCTTTCACATGTTCTCGAATACATTCCAATTTCACAGAATGTTATATCGTCGCTATTTTTGTTTGTTATCTTGATCAGTGCAAAAATGAAACTAAATCGCGAACATTTTCGTGCGATTATTTTCTACAACTTTCAACGTGGATTAACTCAACAACAGTGCATTGGTGAACTAAATATTTGACGATGAAGCACCATCAAGGACCAGTGTTAATCGATGGTTTACAGAATTTAATCGTGGCCACAGTTCGCTCGACGACGAATCTCGTGAAGTTAGTTCAATATCGGTTTTAATTCTGGAAAACATTGATGCTGTGCATGATTATATAATGTAAGATCGTCATGTGACTTAGCGTGAGATTGTAGCATCCTTGAGCATTAGTTGAATTAGTTGAATTCCACATAACTTGGCAATCGCACAAAAAAAAAATTTGCGCCAATTGGCTGAAAGAAATGTTCCAAAAATATGATCACGGTGCTTCAAAACATGTCTATAATATCGTGCCTGTTGATGAATCTTGGATAGATGCGTATATGCGCCCAAAATCAAACAACAGTCTACGGTATGGGAGTTCCAGCGTGAGCCAATTCCAACAAAGAATGCACGAAGCACTTCGAAGTAAATGGTCGCCTGTTTTTTCAAAAAAACTGGACATGTCGTAACCGAACCATTGGTGCAACGTAAAACGATCAATTCTGAATGCTATACACAACCATTTGTTTGCCACAAGTACTCGGCAAAATAAGGAAAACCAACCGCCGACGAAGAATTCTAGCTCTTTGCGCACATCGACACAAACAACTGAATATTTGAGTGGTGAAATCATCGAATTAATGGGTCATCCATGAAGCAGTTGTTTCGTTTAAAATGCATGTTTTGGGGGTATGAGAGAGTTCAAAAAGTTCGGTAAATCTATATGAAATTTTATTCACAAATATTTTTATTTTTCAATATATACGCCAATTTCCATAGTCGTATCACGTTATTTTTCATGAATATATAGCCACGTTACATCAATTTTCCTATTTTCGTAGTCGTTTCTTACGCCTAAAGTCACTTCATATGACGTTTGTCACGCAAGTGACATGAATACAAGATGAATTTTTAGTTCCAGTCGTGTCCGCTAGAATCGACTTCAAAAATACCATTTTTATTGCGACATAACGGGACTAGAATCACGTCGGGTGAAGTTATACGACTACAGGAATTGGGGTGATAATCTCCACCCACGCTAATGCACTTATTACGCACCTGTCAATTAATTTGTACAAACCATCAAAATAAAATAATTTCTCGTGATCTTCAAAATGTTCTTCTACAGCGGACATTACCTCACTGTCATTTGAAAATCTTATGCCCCTTAATTTTTTCTTTAAATTTATAAAACGAAGACTGTAAGGTGGATGCGATTTTTCATTGAGCTTGCAATCTCGTAAGGTTTGTTGTGCAACATTCGCTTATGAATTGGTGCATTGCATGTATAAAATCAATCTTTTTTACTTGATTTCACCTCGTCGTTTTTCCCTGATAGCATTTTTCAGTTTATTCAAAAGCCCCGCATAATAAGTTTCTGTTATTGTGGTATTATGAGGTAAGTAGTCAATCATCATAATTCCATCAGCATCCCAAAAAATTATTGCCATTGCTTCAAGCAGATGATTGAACCTTAAACCTTTTTGGTGGTGGATTTCTCTGCGCTATCCATTGCATGGATTCCTGTTTCGACTCTAGATCATGTGATGAATCCACGTTTCATCATCGGTGACTATTTCGTTTATAAATTTAACCAGATCGTATTCATTTCTAAAATTACCTTAGAAGTCTCAACTCGATATTTTTTTGATTCATAGTCAGCATTCGAGGATCCATCTTGCACTAACTTTTGACAGCTTAAGATGATTGTGTAAAATTGTGCTAACACTGCCAATAGATATATTTAATATTATACTTAATTTTGAAATGGCCTATCTTTCACACATAAGATCCTCGGGTAAAATGACCATTTCGTTAGTAACAGCGTCTGCCAGTCTTTCTCTGCGAAAGTCATCTTCCAGCGACTCTCTACTTTATTTGAATAGACGAACCCACATCATTATTGTTTTATAAAACGAACTATAGATTTTTCGTAAACATTGTTCATTTTTCTTTCGATATCCTTAGAAGTATTATTTTCCTTTACAAGGAATTGATGCATGTGATGAAGGGCCGTTCTTGCTTCAGAACAAAATTAAAATTTTTATAAGGATTCAAACGAGTATGAAGTCTCCTCTCTTAGCGGGCCCGAAAGTTCAACTTTAACTTCCGCTTCATCCACGCCATTACGGTCATTTCTAATTTCGTCGGGATTTGCTTCATCATCCGCATCGTCATCGCCCGCGATGTCATCCAATAATCATAAAACAGCTTTTCGCAGCCCAGAAAAACCTTCAAGGAAAAAAATGGTCGCATCACAAAGGATGGTATCCAATTTCATTGACTTTTATTGAGTCCGAGCTTGACTTTTGTTTTAGCAAATTTTTCGGTAGACTTTAAATATTTTAAAGAGATATCCGAGCTGCGTCCGTCTTATAAGTTACATTGCCGCCAGACACCGTCCACTACTATTTTGAATATACTGTCCATGCAGAAATGAATTAAACAAAATATGCGAAAAACCTATTCAAATGGGGCGAAAATTTCATTTAAGGCACAGTACATATAGTAGCCGCACTGGCAACATACTGGCGAAGTATATTATAACAAAATTACTTGTGCTATTTAAAAACCCAGATTTGGAACGTCTGGCTATCCAAAATAAGGGATCAAAAATAAAAATGCCTTGATAAACTCGTTGATGCATCTATAGATTTGCATTTTCTTCCTTGGTGAATAATTTATCGACATTTAAAAATTGCAGCGGAGTAAACTATAGTCACAAATTGAAAACCAAAAGTATTCAACTAATCTATATGACATATGACGAGGAACTCCTGGAACTAGTGAAACACATTTTTTTTTTTTTTTTTTTAAATGCTGCCAATGGCTTTATTCTTGAATCTTTCTACAAAAGAAACTAACAAGAAGTATTCAAATCTTAAGCTAAAATTATTACATATTTTAAGTCTTAACCAATGTTAATACTTGTTATTGTGCTCACTATTTAATTAATTTAGATTACATTTATATGTAAAACCTAAACGTTTAATATATTTACAGGTTCATCAGTCCAAGTGGATCTACTCTTTTAAGTCGCCTAAATCGCGGCTGTTTTAATATATCCCTGGCCAATTCATTGGGATGTGTCTCTAGTTTTGAGTAATATTTCGAACTGAATTCTTTAATGGTTTCTTTAATAGTTTTAATTCCAAGATCATCGTGAATATTACTATTTCGAATGTACCACGGAGCATTGGTAATCCTACGAAGAATTTGTGCTTGGGTTGGTTGCAGGAGTTCTAACGAAGTGAAACACATAATAAAGTTTTCTGATCCAGTTTGTACATTAATCAACAAAGCACAATCTACATGTTATTCTATTCCAGACGCTGCACGTGGATTGGGTAATTTTGATGGTATTTATTGCAACTTATTGTTAAGTTGTATAGTGTGCATATATAACTTGATTACTGTACTAAAACTTCGTCTTTTGTCAGCTTCCAGAAGAGTATCAAGAACAGCTTGATAAAAGAAAATTAGTGGCTCTAAACCAATATGCTTTAACACCAAATTATTTACATCCTGTTTATAGAGGACGGGATTTGGATGGAAATCAGTTTGATGTAGTGGACCAGTTTCTTTTAGATAGTCGCGATAGTAGCGGACTGGACAGCCTTCAACAGTTTAAATTAAACGAAGGTATATTTGAAACATTAAAGGTCAAACTGGTAACAAAATCGCGGACTTTCTGGAACTTAACAGAGAGGTGGAGAGTGAACACTATTTTTGGTAAATGAAGCAATTGATTTGTATGAAATTTAGACAAAATAAAAAATGTCTAATATCCTTATTTCATATAGATTTACCGAACTTATTGAACTCTCCTCGTATACCTCAATCGGGGTGGAAAATGTGATTCGAAAATTACTTCAAACGCATGGAGAATATTTTAAAAAACAATAAAGCCATTTTCGATAAATAAATATTTATTTTGGTTCTCTAATCCCGAAATATAAAAAGCGCAACCATCAGGTATCCGTTGTGAGAGCATGACGAAGTTTTAATTTTCGTATCAATAAATTTCCAATTGGAAAAAAACCAAATTTACAGGGCAAATTTTTGTTATTTTGTTAAATTATTAGTTTCACGCAGTCAGTATATACATTTTATGATTATGATTCACCTCGTAATTATTTTCAAAATCAAAAGCCTCATGTAAACATTAGTTCTTGAAAATAAAAATAAAAAATAATAATTTTATCGAAACAATTAAGTGTCCCACTATCACACCGTCTTAATTGCCAATTAAGATATAAACAAAGTGCGACAAAAAGATTTTTAACTCGTTAAATTGTTCTGCAATATTTCTGATAACGTATGCGCGATATTATAAATAAAAATTAAATTTTATATAGATATGATGTAATAAATAGGAATTTTCGGTGACTCTATATACATATACCCCAAAAATTGTATACATACAATAAGTATACATTTGATTGAATATCAATTTTAAGTAATATTCTATAGACTGCACGTCTTCAACATTTTCAGTTTTTAAAATCATAAATAAAAAAATTATTTTAAAAAGATACGCGATATCAAAATTATTATTTAATTGTTTATAGAAAATCGATATATACGTATATATACGAGTTTATAAGTGCACGCACCTACCAAATAGCTATAAATGTACAATAATTTGTTAATTTTTTAAAAATATTGACACTATGATATAATGTTCGATTGATAATAGACCAAATTTCAAGTACAAAATACGCGTGCGATATGCGCGGTAAGCCCGCGCGCGCACGTTATATCTATACGAAATTCCATATATAATGCAATATCTATACTACATATATGCAAAGCAAATATTTTACCGGCAGTTTGACGTCAAATATACATATATATTTATAATATTTCGTATATATGCAAATTAATCTTCACACCAAACCTAACGATGCATGTAATCTTTTTGTTTACCGTATTAATTAGAATACGGCGTCGAATGGATGGACAAAACAAAAAATCCAAGTTTATAAAATAAAAATAAATTTGTGGAAACATTTCAATGAAAATTTACTAAACAATGTAGCGATATTATTATTGACCAAAGTACATATTTGTCTTAAAAGAATAAAAACAACAAAAACTGATAAAAATTTAAATCTAAGTTTCTTATCTGGTAGCTCTCTTTCTTGTATTTATATATACATATATATTATGCACATAATAGAGATTTCTTATATTTTTTTTAATTAAAATCTATATTTACACAATTATTATTATTTTTAATTTCATTTACATTTTACACAAAGAACAAAAAAATTTCCATTATCACCGCGCGTATATACAATATATACATATAACCATGACATTCTACTTATATATATATATATATATATATATATATATATATATATAAATATATATATATATATATATATATATATATATATATATATATATATATACATATATATATATATATATATATATATATATATATATATATATATATATATATATATATATATATATATATAAATATAAATATACATATATAAGCATATAAATAAAGAAGACGCCAAAATTTAAAGATTTTACATAAATTATTTGGTCTAGTTCTTATCACAATAAATATAAATCAAATAAAATAGTTCAGTAGCTCCTATATATACGAGTATCTACTAAATTGATTGACAACAACAAAAATTATATTGACAACAACAAAATATTAAATTTTTGATTTTATTTGTAAATAATTAAATCGACGAATTATTTATTTGTTTTTACGAACGACAACAACAACAACAATATAATATAATTGTTAGTAATTAATAAGTATTATTGCGTTGGCAGCCGCGAATTGATTAAAACATTAAATCATATATGTCTATTTAGTAGTATATAGTGTATATGCGAGAGCTTAGGCCGCCATTTTGTATATACATATAGTTAAAAATATTTGATTCAACCTATAAAAAGCATTTACATACACATAAACATAAAAAAACATCTTTTTGGATTGTATTATGTATGCGTATCTTTGCTCGTAATCATTAGGCCCTTACAAACAAAAGAAATGAAACATAAATCTCGCGCCATTTCTTATTACATTATTATGAGGATAGTGGATCTTAAAGTAAATCTAACTTTCTTATGTTTTATAAATAGTTGTATTAATCTATTTTTTTTATGTGGTTTTGTCAAAAACATATTTTTTGTTGGTGTTTATTTGTTTATGGGTTTTATTATCTTACATACATATGTACTATAGTGATAAGGCATATATATATATGTATATATATACATTACACGTATAAAGCAGAGCTTATAGTGGATATGAGATTGTAGATGTTTTTTTTTAGATCGTAATGCCAGATATTGGCCCCTGTGGTTGGGGGGCACACATGCCATGTGTTAAATACCACCACCGTAGTATTCTTTGCTTGTCGTATAGGAGGCAACTAAATGGTTGGATACTGGGCTGATGATCCGCATCTATAAAAAAAGTATCTGTTAATAAAGTCAACAAAATGAAAAATGGATACCGCCAAAAGAACACCGGACACGAAATTTAGGATCGGCACCAGAATGGGAACATTAATCCTAGAGCTAGTCCGACTTGTATGCAAACATAGGTCCGTACTACCGACAGAAACTGCGACTGATAATGGTGAGAGAATGATGTACTTTGTAATTGGTCATGATCCTAGAGTATCAAGCATATTTTTCCCTCACAAACAGATACACTTGGAAACATGGATCCATCCTTTCAAAATTTCCCGCGGTCTAATTGACAGGGTGCAAGCTTGGGTTGTGCAGCATTTAAAAACTCATCGGTCAGCAACCAAATAAGTATAGGCAGCGATCATTATTTAGTCACTGCAAAGCTACAATTGAAGTTTTCGAACAAGTCCGGGAACCAGGGATGGGCGACGTATTACGTAGATTACCTGGCAATATTTATCGTCATGTAGATAATGTCAGCGTAATGTAGATGATATCAATAACCCACAATAATTTTAGCATTTTTAAATCCAACGCCCTAGTTTTTGTGTTAAATTAAGAATTGACTTTAATTAAGCTAAATGAAAATATTCTGATGTGTGCACCACATGACTTTATCCACACAAACATGTCTACAAGGAGGTTAATAAATATTTAATTAATAATTTTCGTAATTGATTAAATAATGTATACCGCTAAATTGCTTATAAACATACGTTTCATTTGATATATCACATGACATAATCGAAATTAAAAATTTTAATCCATCATCCAGCATTAAAAGTCCAGGTGAATTATTACCAACCTTTGTATCATCCATTTTACAAAACTCCACAAATACTTTGTATTTCAAAGTAACAAATTTTGTTTCTCAAGATTTAGCAAACAATAAAAAATTAGAAAAAAAATTGTGGAGTTTTGTAGAAATAGATTAGAGAAAAGAAAGTTGTGGATAAAATCGCATGGCCCATAGGTTCTGGATGATGGTTTAACGTTTTTAATTTGGATTATCTCATGTGATATATCAAATGAAACGTATTTTTATAAGCAATATAGTTGTTGAGATCAACAGTGCAACAAAATATCCCACAATGGCAACAGGGTAAAATACACAAATAGACACATATGTTGGCGAAATATGATTCAATTCATCATATATGTGTATACAACAACAACAATATAAATATGATTTAATTCATGTGTATACAACAACAACAATATAGATGCAATTCAGCAATTCTATATCAGTGTAATTTTTTACTACAAAAATTACTGAATTGCAATTTATTTGTTGTTAGTGTAATTAGTATATAAGATTTTGTATATATACTGGAAAAATAAAATAATAAAATCAGAATAAATTTAAACCTTAACAACGTGTTTACTCTCGCTTATTTAATAGACCCCACCAGTGGTAATCTATTAAATAAATAATACAACGATTTATTCTCACCTACTTAATAGACCCCACCCGTGGTAATCTATTAAGTAAACTGATAAATCGAAGCTAACTTAAATTTAATAATTAAAGATAACAAGCTGAGATTTTACATGGTCCTTCGAGCCGGATAAAAACAACGAGCCGGATTAAGTTGAGATTAAAAATCTCATGTAAAATCTCAACTTAATCCGGCTCGTTGTTTTTATCCGGCTCGAAGGACCATGTAAAATCTCAGTGGTGCCTTAATTC
This sequence comes from Tipula unca, assembly GCA_951394425.1. Classification (NCBI taxonomy): domain Eukaryota; kingdom Metazoa; phylum Arthropoda; class Insecta; order Diptera; family Tipulidae; genus Tipula; species Tipula unca. The sequence goes on from OX596382.1 coordinate 13,757,696, forward strand.
TAAAATTAAGTTCGCTTCGATTTATCAGTTTACTTAATAGATTACCACGGGTGGGGTCTATTAAGTAGGTGAGAATAAATCGTTGTATTATTTATTTAATAGATTACCACTGGTGGGGTCTATTAAATAAGCGAGAGTAAACACGTTGTTAAGGTTTAAATTTATTCTGATTTTATTATTTTATTTTTCCAGTATATATACAAAATCTTATATACTAATTACACTAACAACAAATAAATTGCAATTCAGTAATTTTTGTAGTAAAAAATTACACTGATATAGAATTGCTGAATTGCATCTATATTGTTGTTGTTGTATACACATGAATTAAATCATATTTATATTGTTGTTGTTGTATACACATATATGATGAATTGAATCATATTTCGCCAACATATGTGTCTATTTGTGTATTTTACCCTGTTGCCATTGTGGGATATTTTGTTGCACTGTTGATCTCAACATATTCCCGGGCCGCCATTTAGAATATTATACTGGGATATTTCATGCTTCCGAACGTTGTAGAGGTGAAGGGGGTGGGCGCGCTGTTCGCCTTTGTTTAATATAATTTATGCCCCAAATAATACATAGGGCTATACCAATCCAAAATATTGTGTGTATCATGGTATAGTGATGTATGTGATGAAAATTTTCCTCATGTAGTCGTCCTTCCTTTTCCCTAACCGCTTTTATTTCTTGTTCTAGCTGCGTCGTATCCTGAAGATTTATGAACTGAGTCTCACCGTATCCTATCGTTTTATTTCGAACCCGTGTGATGAATGTCCTTAAGTTGTTGGCTCCGTTTAATGTGTTGAGTGGTCTGCGGAATGATTCGTTGATGTGGTTGGAAGCTGAACCGATTGCCACGATGTATAAATTTGTGTCGCGCAGCACACATCCAGCCTCGATTTCTATCATTCCTGATCCTAGGAGACTGAATGATTTAATGCTATGGCCGCATACTACATCGAAAGTTGTTTCATTTGGAATGGAGTATATCCACTGATTCGTCGCATGGAGCTTGATCCAATGGTTTGTCTTCTTAACTGACCTAATGGTACATGCCCCTTCGAGATTTGCTGCCCGTTGTAAGATCGCTAATTCGCATTGATTTTGGTCAGTCATTGCGTTATAAATTGGCGATGTTTCACATAAAAATCGTTTATTTTGAAATAGTAGACATTGTTTCACTTCATCTGTTGTTAATAATGTAAAGTGTTCCCGATGATTGTCTACTGCTAAGTATTCCGAATTGGTGGTAATGTACGACTGCGTGTTGTTGTGCTCAATATTAGGTACTGAAAATACTGCCAATAGGGTATAGTCCAGCGCAAATGATAGAGGAATGGTGATTTTTATTATGATGTTGCCCCGCGTGACTCTACTACGTAATCTCATGCTGTGATATATATGAAGGAGATCGGAGATGCCATGCCCAGGTATGGTTATGGTTGTTGGTATGTGTCGTTTGATTAATTCGAGCTCTTGTTCTAATTGAGCGGGAGCAAGTAATGAGGGATGCAATATATTTTTGTGTGCGTGCTGGACCACATTAAGTAAGGCTTGCTGGGTGTCTTCCAGATTTTTTAGAATTAACATCAATTCAATTGTTGAGGTTAGTATCGAGCGAATTTGTTCTTCTCTGATGGAGTATTCATTTAATAATTCCATTTCAGCATTCAGTCTTCTCTGCTGCTCTATCAGGTTGTTTAATGATTCCAAGGTGAGATTTGAATTATGCTTTACTAGCTTAATTGTGTTGTCTATTATGGTGGTATGACTCTTTATCAATGATTCTAATTGGCGCTCATCGTTATTTATGGCTTCAAACTGTGCTTCATAATTTCTTGCCTCACGTTCGGTCAAGATCCCAAACATATCGCCTAGCACTAGGCCCATAGTGTTTCCTATGCCTCTTTTTGGTCGTTGTACCTCCTTGTTGCTTGCTAATAATAATTCATTGTCCGCAATCAAATTGTTGTACTGCCATTGAATTTGTTGAAGAATTAGGTCGCAATTTAACCCAGCTATATTCAAGCATGCCGCCTTTAACTCATGTTGTGTTTGCTTAAATGCTTCAATTTCTTCCCAGTAATTGCTCATGTTGTAATATACTACCAATGTCCATTTCATAGCTACCACTTCGAGTTTACCTATTTCTTCGAAGTAAATCCCTGTGGAGTGATTGAAAGGGGTTATGTGTACGTTGGCCTGCACAATTCCCAAAATACAACAAATGGATAATGTGGCTAAGACTAGATGATTGACTATCCCTCTGTTCTTTACTTGTCTATGAGGCTGCCGCCTTAAAACTTGATTGTCCTTTTCCGGTGATTGCAATTCTTTAGGCTGACCTTGGTTTGTTTTCACGGGCATAACTTCCTGTAAGTCTTCTTCAATTGGTAATTTACACAATTTTACAATTGGTCGCTTATAAATTGCATTTTCGCATTTGACTGTCGCTACCCGCACTAAGTCATCTTTTCCGGCATGTGTTTCCACGATTCTCCCTAGCTTCCATCGCGTGGCAGGTTGTTGTTCATCCTTCAATAATACCAGGTCATTGATCATTAGATTTGGCTGGCTGCTCTTCCATTTAGTTCGTTGTTGTAGTTGGTGCAGGTATTCGGAGGACCACCGTTTCCAAAAGTCCTGAACCATTCTCTCGACTACATGCCATCTCGTTCTTAATGATATGCGGTCAATTTCTGCGGCTGGTAGCGCTTTGAGTGAATCTCCTATTAAGAAGTGCCCCGGCGTTAATGCCGACAGATCTGCAGCATCACTTGTTAGCGGCGTTAGTTTGAGACATGCTTCTATTTGGGTAGTCACGGTACATAGCTCCTCGAAAGTGAGTGTTGTTTCGCCTATGATTCGTTTGAGATGAAATTTCATTGATTTGATCCCTGCCTCCCATATTCCACCGAAATGAGGTGTAAGAGGTGGTATGAAATGCCAATTGGTTCCATTGTCAGCTATCATGGTAGCAATGTCGCTTGGTAATGTTGTCATTGCGCGGTGGTGTTCCTTCTGCATTATGTTGTTAGCTCCTACAAAGTACGTTCCATTATCAGAGTAAATGTCGGTGCATAATCCTCTCCTGGATATGAATCTTTTGTAAGCGGCAATGAAGGATTCGGTTGTTAAATCGCTAATTATTTCAATGTGAATGGCCTTTGTTACCATGCATATAAAAAGAGCGATGTATCCCTTGTATGTCTTGTGACCCCTTCCTTTGGCATATCTCAATTGGATGGGCCCCGCATAGTCGATTCCCGTTTTGGCAAACGGTCTTCCCGGCCTCACTCTTGCTGATGGTAGGTTTCCCATTAGTTGTTTAGATGACTGTTGTTTATGGCGAAAGCAAATAATACATTTTTGAATTATCTGTCTTACAGCTCGTTTACCATCAATGATCCAGAATTTGTTTCTTAATGTTGCTAATGTTAATTGTGTACCTCCATGTAATGTACCAATATGAGCTTCTTCTATTATTCTTTTTGTAACTATGTTGTGCTTACTCAGGATTACTGGGTTTTTACTTGAACTTGGAAGTCTTGAATTTTGTAGTCTTCCGTTCACACGTAGCAAGCCGTTTTCGTCTAATGTTGGATTTAGTGATAGAATTTTGCTCTTCCTGCTGATTCTTTCGGCTCCATTAAGACGGTTTATTTCCTTGTGGAAATCTTGTTTTTGTACGAGCTTAAGAATTGTTATTTCTGCGCTTTGGACTTCTGAACCAGTTAATTCATTTCTATTATTGCTTCTACGCGAGCAGTTGTTGATGAATCGTTTGCAGTATGCGACTGTACGTTTTAATTTGTTGTAGCTGGAGCATCGCTCAAATAATGGAAATGCGTGAACTTCCGTTGTTATAGTCATTATTTTTATCGCCCTTTCTTCTAATTCATCTGGTTTATGCGTATTACTTCGCATAATAGGGTTGATTGACTTCCACCTAGTTGGGTTTTGCCGAAGAAAATCTGGACCGTGCCACCACAATTTGTTGTTTAGTAGTGCTAACGGTGTCGTACCACGAGAAGCTATATCCGCTGGATTATCGCTTGATTTTACGTGGTGCCATGTTGCTGCTGGTAGAATAGTTTTTACTGCTGAAATTCTATTTGCCACGAATGTCTTAAATTTGTTTGGTTCCCCTGTGATCCAACATAGTGCAATGGTCGAATCTGACCACGCATATACTTTTAGGTTGTTGATGTTCAAGCTTCTTTGTGTGTGTTTAAGTAATTTTGCCAATAGCAGAGTTGCATTTAGCTCCAATCGAGGGATGGATAGCTTTATTTTGGTTGGCGCGACTCTTGTCTTTGAGGTTAATAGTTGTGTTGTTATAATTCCTTCCTTATTTGTTGTTCGACAATAAATTGTTGCTGCGTATGCGTACTCTGAGGCGTCAGCGAATCCGTGAAGCTCCGTTTCGATCTCATCTGTTGTGTTTATCCATCTCTGGATTGTTATGTTTTTGATTTCGCTCAATTCTTCCTTGTATTTTATCCACCTTGTGTTTATGTTTTCTGGCAAGGGCTGATCCCAATCAATTCCTGATGTCCATACTTCTTGCATCATGATTTTTGCTGTGATTGTTATAGGGGAAAGCCATCCAACGGGATCAAAGAGCTTGGATGAGTCGGATAATAGTGAGCGTTTGGTTGGCTGTTTGTGTGATAGTTGTAATGTATCTACGTTGAATTTAAAAAGGTCCTTTTGTGTGTCGTATAAAATGCCTAATGTTTTAATGCAGTCATTTAACTTGAATTGAACGTCGCCCGTGCCGTGTAGCTCTTTGGGAATCTTATTCAATAGTTCCCTTGAATTAGAGAACCATTTCCTTAAATTCAGTCCACCTCGTTCTGTGAGCATTTTGAGTTCTTGCACAGCTCGAGTTGCTTCCTCTATGTTGTTCGAACCTGTTATCAGATCATCTACGTAAAAATCGGTCAACATGATGCTTGCTCCTAATGGATAATCATTGTCTCCGTCGATAGCTAGTTGTTTTAAGGCTCTTATAGCTAAAAAGCTGCCGGATGTTGTTCCGTATGTCACCGTTTTTAATCTGTATGCCTCCATTGGCTTGGAGGGGCTGCTTCGCCATAGTATTCGTTGATAGTTCTGGTCTTGTTTGTTAATCCATGTTTGGCGATACATTTTTTCTATGTCTGCTGTCATTACGATTTTGTGTTTTCGCCATCGTAGTAAAATATCTGCTAGATCCTGTTGTAGTTTTGGACCATTCATCATGCAATCGTTTAGAGATAGTCCATTTGTTGTTTTGGATGATGCATCAAACACTACTCTTAGCTTTGTGGTAGTGCTGTCCTTCTTGATTATGCCGTGATGCGGTATATAATAGATATTGGTTGATTTACCATCTTCTGGTCTTTCCTGTACTGGTTCCATGTGCCTCAAATTTATATATTCTTGCATGAATTGATGATATAATTGTTTGAACGACGCATCTTTCTTGAATCGTTTTTCTAATTGTATCAGTCTGGCAGCGGCTTTCTTCCTGGATTCCCCTAGTTCGGCTTGGTTATCCTTAAATGGAATTCTTACAATGTATCTGCCGTCTGGACCTTTTTCGACAGTTGACTCAAAATGTTCTTCTATCATATTTTCTTCTTCAGTGGTATCTCTCTCTTCGGGTATTGAGTCGTTTTCTACCAGTAATCTTAGCTGATCCTCTATACTTCTAGTTGCAATCATCGTTGTTTTGTGCTGATTTCCTGTGTTGTTCCTGCTACCCAATATAATCCAACCGAATTCCGTTTGTTGTGCCATCGGCTCTAGTGGACCTCCCTTGATGATGTTGTTGATCAGTATTGATGGATAATAGTCCGCGCCAAGTATAAGATCAATTGGCTGTGACTGATTGTAGTTGGGATCAGCCAGTTGTATTTGGTGGAGATGCGTCCAGCTGCTTGTGGCAAAGTCCACCTCGGGTAGTTGTTGGTCGAGTTGGTCGAATATCAAGGGTTTGATATCCATTTGGAAGTCTCCATCAAATCTTGGCGATATTTTTAGATTGATGGTTTGTCTGCAGGTGCCTGCCTTTTTTCCACCTACACCTGAAATGGTGACGTGTACTTTCTCTTTTTTAAAGTTGAATAGATTTGCGGCCTTGGAGGATATTAATGTGGCCTGTGATCCTGGATCAATTAGAGCTCTTAGTGTGAAAAAATCGCCGGTGCTAGTTGCGGCTCTGACTAAAGCAGTTGGTAATAAAACTTGTCCTTGATGGTTGATCACGAATGTTTTGGCGGTTTTGACACTACTTCCGGTAGTTGATGCTGCATTGTTGCAGTGCAGAAGTGTGTGGTGCCCCCCTTTGCACACGATACATGTTTCTGCTTGGCAGTTTCTTCCTTGATGCTGGCTTAAACATCGTATGCACAAGTTGGCTGAGCTAACAAGCCTTGCCCGATTTAGTGTTGACATCTTTTTGAATTGCTGGCATTGATTTAAACCATGATGCTCCTTACACCCTTCCACCCAACATGTTTTGGTTAACATGGCTGTATTCACTCGTTTCAATGGTGGTATATACTGCATGTGTGGTCGTGTTGCTGTTGCTCTATGATTGCCCATGGCTTCTAAAGATTGAAACCTTCTCTCCAGGAATTGAAAGAATTCTTCTAGTTGTGGAATTTCTCTGGGCTTCTCTATATTTGTTTCGTAAATTCTAATGGATTCTGGGTCCAATTTTTTGTTTAAGATGAAACCCACGAGTGCCTCGAATGGCGAATCCATATTTAGCCGCTTTATATTGTGTAATATTTCTCGTGCTGTATCATGCAAGTTTCTCACTGCTTGGGCGGATGATATCTGAATTGTCGCCAATGACAACAGTGCATTAAATTGATGGTTTGCCAGTATCCTTACATTGTTGAACCTTGCTTGGATTATATTCCATGCGGTTTGGTAATTGTCACCAGTTGTTGTTAGGTGACTAATAATTTGCGCTGCTCCCTTCTGCAGGTGTGATTTCAGATACGTCATCTTTACTGTATCTGATAGTTTGTTGTTTTGGTGGATCAGCTCAGTGAATATATCGTTGAATGTTTCCCACCGATCATAATCACCGTAAAATATTGGTAATTCTACCTTAGGCAATTTCACTTGCGCTGCTGATTCTGCCATGGTTGTTGTTTGTGAACGAAACTGTTGTAGTTTGATCATGGCATCTTCTACTCTTTCTTGAAGCTTGCCATAATAATCTTCCCGAAAGTAGTTGGAGGTTTGTTCGTCGTCTTCCAACTCTACTAATAATTCTGTATGTTGGGCTGCGATTTCCTCCATGTCCTTTTCTAATTGTCTTATTTTAAGACTAACATATTCCTTAGATATGTTGTTGGTTTCCAAGGAATAATTTATTGTCGCCAATTTTTGATATATCTGGCGCATGAGGACGTCTTGTCTTTTGAACAATTTTGTGTTGTTGTTCCCTTCTATTTTTGCTGCTTGAAGGGCCTCTATTGAACTACTCGTACTCGTTTGTTGTTGTTGATTTGCAGCTGAGTTACATTCTTTGATTTCCTCTTTTTGAGAATCTGTTGTTAAATTTTGTACGACATCTACCCGAATTGACGGCGTCGGTTTATATGATGGCTCGAGAAGTGAACTTGGAAGTTGTAGGGCTTCTTGTGACGTTGTTGGTGTCAATGGTGGTCCGCTATGTAGGCGATGGCGCATATCTTCTACCAGCTTATTGAAAACATCTGTTGTGTTTATTCGCGTGGTGAGATAAGCGTGGTTCTCGCCCAGAGGCGGGACCATTCGTAGAATTTTATCGTCGTTTCCAACGAATTCGTTGTATAGCGCTTTTAGATTCGCTATTCTCTTCTCTAGGTAAGACTTTGTCTTTCTGTCTTCTCCGTCTTTCCGATAGTTTTTCTCTATTTGTACTATCTTGCCACTTGTTACCTCTTGTAATTGAAGTAATAAATCCATTTTGTTGTTGTTTGGGTTTCTAGTGGTTGTACTGGTGCTGGTTGTTGCTCAGCTCCTCCCTCGACGGTAATATTGTGAAGATTGTGCCTGTTGTTGCTTGGCTGGTGGTGTCGTCAGGCTTGACGACGTTATAGACTCTCCGTCCGTACTTCTAATTGCCGGTTGTTTTAGTGGCTCGAAGGACCATGTAAAATCTCAACTTAATCCGGCTCGTTGTTTTTATCCGGCTCGAAGGACCATGTAAAATCTCAATTTATGAGTTTACTTAATAGATTACCACGGGTGGGGTCTATTAAGTAGGTGAGAATAAATTTAAACCTTAACAACGTGTTTACTCTCGCTTATTTAGTAGACCCCACCCGTGGTAATCTATTAAGTAAACTCATAAATTGAGATTTTACAATAGTGCAATACATTTTTAAAACCGTTTTTATATAAATATAAAAATTAAATTAATCTATAAAATTCGCAATTGACATACATATATACTGATTGACATATTTTGGCTAATCCATTTTGAGCTCTCGTTTATGAATTTTTCGTCAAAAATTACAAAAACTTCGACTTATTTTTGCTTCAGTAACACGATTTAATTTTAATAATTTACCGCATACTTGAAACCTTTATAAATAGAAGTCTCCTACATTACATCTAACAACTATACATGGATCTTAGAGATTGGCTCATATAAAAACGTTTAAAAAGGATAAATTAAGCTCATACGACTCTTGGCTTTTATAGGCAAAATTTTTCAAAACATAATTAAAATTCGAATTTAAATATAATATATTATATGAACAGAAGGTTTTCTATATACACATATATACCCTATATATGGTATCTTCTTTCCCGTCTTTATTGTCTGGATATATGACCTAATGGTTGAGATTCGTGTAATTGGATTTGGTGTAAGAGACCTTCTGGTTATATACATATGTTTGCGGAATATTTCCCATTGCGTGCGTGAGTTTTTTTCTTCTAAAAGCTTCAATTATTTTTAAAAAATAATGTATTTTATGAGACTGCCAAATGGTTTATTCTTGAATCTTTCAAGGATGATGGCGTTTTGGCGGTGACATGACTTCGGGTAGTTGTTGTTGTTTTTTCCTCTGTCGACATACATAGATACACCGCAACAAGAAATATTCCGATCACTATAACAAGTGTATAAATTGATATTGGTGAAGAAGATGTTTATTGCTGGATGATTTAATATATTCCGGTAAAGCCTCTTTATTTGATTTCTGCCCTGCGCTACAGTACCATGTGGCATGTTGGTCTTGAAACAGAAATTGGTCGAGGCTTTCACTGTAATTAGCGATATTTTCCATTATTTAGGGAAATACCGATACATTTCATAATCCCATTGCAGATATAAGTTATGAACTTATGTATTTATCAGGTAATTTTCTAATCATTTTTTCGGTAATAAAATCGTATCTTGGACCTTTCTTTGGGTTTATACAATTTTTAATGGATTTTTTAAACTTTTTTCCACTTAAATTTTAAAGGAATTGGTTGCGAGGGGTCCTCCGTAAACTTTGGTAGTTCATTGTTGTTAGTTTTTTCGTTTGGTGTGAATACTATTTTCAAATGGTTGTTAGAGAAAGCAGTAGCCTTTTCAATACATCACTTCTAACCTAATGTCCATCTGGTTGCCTAATTGGTGAATTCGATAATGTTGGTCTCTTTAGATTTTTCTGGATTCCTGAGTTTTCTTCTTCTCTCAATGCTCGTTTAAGGGCTTTAATAGCCCTATTCAATTTCCATTTTAGTAATGGAGGTTTTTGCTGATATCATAGACAGCTGTTCGTTTTTCGGGATTAACTGCAGTATATTAGTGAAGGCTTATTAAATATCAGGGGTGGCCTCTTTTGCTGCTATTTGCGATATATGTGTTAAATCATTCACCGCCGCATCAATATCTTCCGGCGTGCAAAGTTGGATAGCCAATTGGCAATTCAATATTTCTATCTACAGCCCATTTAGTTAATTCATTTGTTAGAAGTTTAGGTTTTGCTTTTAAAGCTCTGGTACTCAGAGTTATAATTATTGGTGAGTGATCGGATGAAATCATAGCAATCTTCTACCTGAGCATTAGGGCATGCAATTCCTTTTGTTATACAGAAATTTATTAAATCGGGTATTTTATTTCTATATTTGATAGGCAGTAAGTTGGGTGTCCAGAAGATAAATAATCTAGAGTTTTATCGTTCATTGCTTCATATATAGATGCTTTCCTTTATAGGTGCTGTTAATCTCGAACCCCATTGCAGATGTTTAGCATTGTAGTGGCCCCCTGCGAATTTAAAGCCCAGCTGATTAAAATAATCGATAAATTGCTCTTTTTTGATTGCGTGTTTCGGGGGACAGTAAACAGGCGATATTACACAATTTCTAGACTATTCCTCTAGGCAGATATTAGTAGCTCTAATGTGATCTTTATCATATTTGTTGAGTTCATAACGCATTATTCTTCGTTTGATCAAGACCGCAGTGCCACCGTGTGCTCTTCCATCCGGATGTTTGGTGTCATATACTGAATATCCGTTGATTTTATAAAAGGTATTTCTTCTAAAGTATGTTTCTGGTATTATAGCATGATGTCTATATTTTGATCGACAGGTAAGTTTGAACCTCAGCTTTGTCCTGGGAAAGACCGTTTGCATTCCATAGAGCTATCTTTAAGACCGTCATTTATGTTCAAATTTTGCATCATCATGCTTATTTGTCTTTCCATCATCATCATGAAACTGTGGATCGTTTCGGTCAGTTTGTTTACGATTGCGTGAGTATTTAATTCTTCTTCGTTGAAATGAACTTTCGTTTTGGGGCGTTTTTGGATTGGTCTTACGCTTGGTAATCCAGATATACTAAGATATTCCAGAAACGAAAATCAATCACTGTAGAGGAACCCAAAAAGAGAACTTGACCAGTACAATGCATTAAATTCCAAGAATACGTGCACACAAAAGCTTTTTGCACGTTAAGTGAAATTTTCGTTATTTGTGGCGAACTTCAAGATTCAAAAAAATGCGATAAGACGAGAAATGGTCCATCAGTAAAACGCTGTAGTAATTGTGGTGAAAATCACACAGCAAACTGCAGAAGTTACCTCGTATGTTTGCCACATGACTGATTCAAATTTTTTCTCATAACCACATATATATCTCAAATTATGAATCAATTTGGCAATACGTTTCCAATTAAATCATCTCATACGTTTATTTTGCACCCAACAAAAAAAAATATTAATAATTGTCTTGTCTCTATACTATGATTGATAGTTTGGACTGTCAAAAATATAAAAAAAAATACTAAAAATTCATTCTATTGAACTACATATGGCTATAATCTCATAACCAAATAAAAGTGAAGGAAGCTGGAAAATTACAAAAAATAAAAATCAAAACAATACAAATTGAATGAATATATATAATATATTTTTCAAAGATAAGACGGATAATACTTTGTTCATACAAATCCAAAAACTATTTTAGAACTAAAATGTGAACCCTTATGCACCAAAAATTCCATGCCCTTTGATTTGTGTGATGAATTTTTATTTTTATTTTTGGGGATGGATTTTATTTTGATTTCATTACTCGTCTCGTATATATGTAAGGGATTCCCTGTTTTATTATTTTTTATATTTTATTATCATCCCCTCTCATTATGTTTTCCCCGGATGGATTATAGCATGTAATATATGTGCACAGATTCACGCCTGAGGTCAATCGTTCGTGGGATGTTTGTTGATTTGTTGAAAATAATTTTTTTTATGGTATGTGTTACAGTGATATATGTCACATACACATTTGGCAGAGTTTCGTCCCGACTCATTATTTCTGCGGATGGTAAAATTATATATAAGATAAAAGGGTAACACTAAAAATAATTTCTTATAGACCAATTGCATAAAATGAACTTATTATATAAATAATTAAACTTTCGGTATAGGATGGATTATCCATTGTGCCACTGTTTCATTCTTATATTGTTCCCGAAATCAAACGTGTGAATCAAAATTTGTGCGCTATATATACGGATTATCAGCTGTAAATAAAATAACAAAACGGGATCAATTCGTTTAATGCGGTGCATGCGTTCAAATTATATGTCGTGTGTATTTATAAGAGAGTAATTGTTGATGACACGTATATACAGTATATTGATTGTAATCATAATAATGGAAATATCAAACTGTTCATTTAGCTGTCAAATAATGATGATATTCTGTAATTTATTTATTTGTTAAATTTCCCCAAATTAATTGTTTTTCAGACACCATATTATATGTATATAGGCGATATACAAGCCTTCAGTTACGAAGTGCTCCTATACGTCACCCATAATATAAGTCTGACATATTGATCATATACTCATCCGTCTGAAAATTTACTATTGGAATCTGGTTTTCTCAGTTAATCATGGTGGTACTACAGAAAATATCAAGACTCAGATGTGGTATTTGGCCACCGACCATCACTGATATAATTTTTTTTTTTTTTATATTTAAAGCTTTTGACCTATTCGATTTTACATAAATTGATAGTGGTTTCCGATCACGTATGATCATCATCGAGGGCCTGAACCTTCTAAACTTTTTATAATCTCCATGAAATGGTTTCCATTTTGAAGGAATTTTAAAGATTCGATATTCAGACCACAATTGTTCACAGTCGAATTTAAAATTCTGTCTAATTTTGAATCAAATTTCATTCAACCGGTTAGACTATAGCTATATGCTTTCAAATTTTGGGATATTGGATTTTTGTTGTACGTGTGGTGTGGCATATAAAATGCCAAAAAATCACAGGTGTGTTATTATAAACAAACAAATTATGAAATCTACCTCCCACTCGCATATATCAAGTTAACCTCATATGATAATGTGTATATGTGTGTGTGTGTAATGGAATACACAACTCAAACAGGCACTCCTCAAACTTTTTATTTATAAATTTGTTGGTTTTATTTCAACTTCCTAGCTAAAAAATTTACAAGAATTTCACATCGCACACACAAAAATTTCCATAAATTTACAAAACCTAAAAAAAAAATATTGTGAGTTTCAAAAATCACATCCATTACACACACACATACACACGTAACGTCATATCGATATGTAAATAAAAAAAATTGTGTTTTTTAGTCGTACAGACGCACATTAAAGTTACAAAAAAAAATATATAAAAAAGACGATAAAAAGATGTTTGCACTCTTATAAGATAAAAAACACAGTACACCAACAACGACAACAACGGCGACGAGCAATGATAATTTTTTTTACATGACAAAAAAAATTTCTCATTCGTCATTTCATTGGAAATCCGGCCAAGGAATTATCTCGTAACTTTATATACAAAAAAAAATAAAATGTCGTCTTCTTCCATCTTTATTTTGTGCTTTATATAAACAAATAAGACGCTGTGTTATATGTAACTATTTTTTTTTTTTTTTTTATAGAATTTCATGAGAAATTAATTATTTGTGTATGAACATAAAAAATAAAAATAAATAATAAAAAATACAGAAAAAAAGTAACAAGCACAACAATAATAAGTTTAAGACGCGCGAGATTATGAAGAAAAAAATAAAAATAAATGTGAAAATTATCTTAATTTTAATAATTACTTCACACCTGCTCGACTTATATGAGGAATAATTGAAATATGAACGAACACAAAATTTATTTTCTCTGGCCCCTGTCTCCTCTCTCTCCGATGATCAGACTTGTTATTGTTAATCCGCATGTCATACGACTTTTACTTGAAACTGAATCATGTAGGATTAATTTAAAATGATGATCTAAATTAAATTAATGGGATGTTGTTAATTTTTGATCGATATATAACGATTGTGAGTGTTTAGTTAGATACACATACATATATATTGGTAATTTTTATTTTATACTTTTTTGTATCAAGTACTGAGAATACATATATCAAGATCGTGTTACCTATATGACTTTGAATTTACGCGGAAGTAATTTTCAGCAGCCACTACATAATATACATATATAGATCCGCAAAGCACAAGAACGAATTCATAGCTAATGAAATTTTTTTGATAATCAAAGCGAAGGTAGAAGAACACTTTAACTAACTATTAAATTCTTATTTTGAGGAAAATCCTGGATGCTGTTGAACATAACACTCATAGGAGCAGATCACAAAGCTGAAATTGATATACCAATATCAGGAATCCTCTTCAACAAATCGACGTTAATAGATGGATTCGACGATGATACTGACTAGACATATTTGCTGGGGGTTGAAGGAGCCTATCGAAGAGAACTTCCTGGAGTTTGAATTCGATGGCCATTAGGTATTTAATTTACAAAGTGGTGTTGATAAATTTGTTTGGCTTAAATACACTTGATTTTTATAGCCAATAATGTTCTGTGTTGAAGACAAATGTCGATTGGAAAGTAACATTGCCGCCTGAGATGATATACCATTTTTCTGAACATGGCCAATTGTGGCCATTTCAAGTGTTTTACATTACAGCACGTCCAATTTGATGATTAATTAGAAGTGTCTGAAATTTACTAAAGGTTACAGTAAAGTTATTTTAAAAGAAATTTTAGGCGATTGTGAACAATTCGCGATGTCCTAATTTTTATGTTCAATATCCAGTAAAAATTGCTGATAGCAAATAGGAATTGCCCTTACGTCTTTTATTTAACAATCTAATTTTAAACAAAATTTAACAATGTTAAATTTAGGTAAAAATGTTCATCTCAAATCCCACAGAAGGTTGCAGATTTAAAATTTTCTGAAAGAAGCTTCCTTTGTTCGGCCTTAAATAAATTTACTTTCTGCACTTCCGGATTATAGTAAAACATTATTTAACTTTAAATTTCTTGAAAGCTCAATATAAAATCGTATTACAAATTTTAATTTTAATAATGTTAATAATTTTTTCAATCACTTTCATAATATTTCTGGTTAAAGCTTAAACCAATTTTTTTTTACAGAAAGTCCAGGTTTATTTTTATTAATAAATCACAAGTATTGTGAGCCGAATGAAAATTAAACTATGTTAGAAAGCTTTCTTTTTCTTGTGTAACAATTACCAAGAGCTTTAAGTCAACGATCATTAGAAATTCATTTTAATTTAGTTTACCGATTCAGTTCACATTTCAGCTTCTTACAATGGAATGCAAATAATATCCCATATCTAAACAAATGAGTATGTCTACATTTTGAACTATCACGATGATGTAGAAAGTATTGAGCTTTTGGAAAATTAAGGTGACGTGAAAAGTTTCCAAATAAATGTAATTAAACTTATAAATCAAATAGTTAAACTGAATTGAAGCTTTTTTAAATTGTAACACTTTGTACTTTTATTAAAAGCCTCAATCTATTATTTATTTTATATTTCATTATTTATAGAAAGCTCGATATAAAATGAACTTAAATTTTGATAATGTCATACAAATTCTGCTGAAGCTCAATATACTAGTTTAAATTAAATATAAAAAATTTCCTTCAATAAAAAAAAATTATATGGCATTGGGAAGCTTTCGAAAGTTCAACTGTCAAGAATGTGAAATTATCTTTATGCGTCATTTTCTCAGAGCTTTTAATAAACTATTCAATTAATAATGAAAAAATTAAAAATTTATGTTTAAAATATTAAACAAACTGGAACATAAACATGAAGCTCGCTTGAACTTTCGACTAAGTTCATATAAAAATGCTTTCAATTAGAATAAAACAAATATTTTGTAGTATAGATGGATCCAATAAAAAAGTCTCAATACAATTAAACTTTTTCTTAATCTAAAGTTCCTGTTTTTCAGATTTTGTGAATTAAGCTGTACCGTTTAAAATTAAACTACAAAATACTGCAAAAAAGACATATTGCAAAAGGCATTGCGAAAGTTCGGCTATTTCTTGGAAATAAATTTTAAAAATTAATGAAATTCTAATTGGTCGTCGCTATAGTAATTTAATTGTTTTATTTTAGAGCTTTGAAAACCACATGATTAAAGCTTATTAAAGTGATATTAAATATTTTATTTGATGTTGTGAAAGCTTGACAAATTAAAAAATTTTATTCGTTAAAAAAATTAAAAGCTTTTATGTACATACGTATTATATTTTATGACCGTATTATAAAAATAAGTACAAATATTATGTTACGATTCGCCTAATTGTCGACTATTGAACTTCATAAAACCTTTTGATCCAGAATAAGTGAATAAAATATTTATTTAGGAGAAAATGTATTGAAAGCTTTTATATTTGATTTGAAAAAAGTTAAACTAATACAAGTAAAAACTATAGCTATGCTTTTTGTTAAAGCTCATTCATATAATTTAATACGCTTAAAGCCCGCAATATACATCCAAATTTCTACACAATTTTGAATAATTATTAAATCAATAAATTTACTATTAAAACATCAAAGCTTGGTTATGTTAAAAATTGAACTGCGTATCCATAAAATACATAAATATTCGTCCATATATTCTGAGAATGGATGGTTCGCAAAATATGTATTATGCAAGTTATTGCCGTGAGAGAGATCCACCGCTCAAACAAAACACACATTAATTTTTATTTATTTATCTGGAACAAATATTTTTGTCATCAAATGTTCACAGCTCCATGGTTAATATACAATCAAAATTACTAAAGTCAAATGTGTAACTGTAAGCGTAAAGGTTGAAACCCAATTTAATTCTCTCACAATATTGACATTTCTGACAATTTTGGTAAAAAATATCGTTTGATGAAAATATTTTGGAACCCTAAAATTGATTGAAATAAGAATTTTCAAAAGCGATTGAAGTTGAAACGTTTAAGACATTTGGAGACTAAAGATCAAGGTGTTAGAAACTATAGATTATCTATGAATTCAGGGAGTTTTTGAATGAAATTGAACAATTCTGGAATTTCATATAGAATATTATAGGTCGGTACTTTTCTATAATTCGACGAATTTGTAAAATCACTTAGTTCACTGAAAATTAAATATCCGGCCATCTTTTAGAATTATATTTAGGTATTATACAGAAAAATTCTTGTGTCACTTATATAGAAAACATATTCCGGATATCTGCTCGCCTGAAAATAAATAAAATTGTAAAAAAAATAAAAAAATAAATTTGTAAAAAAAAATAATCATTTTTAAGAAATACAAATATTATAAAAAATTATTTAATAAGTCAAGATGTATCCACGATTTGATATATTGAGTGTGTGAATTATATTTTATAAACCGTAAAATTGTTTAAAGAACCGCGCGAACAAAACACCGCCACACACACAACACATAATCATCATAAGATATTTAAAGTTTATTGATTTTGTTGATCTTTGTATAAGCGAGATACGAACTATACTGTACAGGCGGAAAATATAATTTTTGTAACTAATTAAAAATTGTGTGTACATGCGGTTAAAGTTTGCCGACAAAATTAATTTATAATTTTAATTGCGCAAGTATATAGACTTTTGGAATTTCCGAGTATATATATGATATTACAAATCGTATATGATATTATGTTGGTATATATAGTTATCGCGAGCGGTGTATTTTTATCTTGATTATGGTATTTCTAAATTCGAAATTGTGTATAGCGTATACGACTCATTTTCCAGGGTTTTACCTAATTTAGGTATTATTAATTCGACTTAAACCACTTCCGTCTCGGCCGGTTTGTTTTTCGGTGTTCCTTGTACATACAGGGATCACAAAACTAAGTTATATTTTCAATGAGATGTGGATAAAACTGGGTGGATGGACATTTTTGGTAATACTTAATCCAAATAATTTCTGTGTAGACCAATTGTTGCACTATACAGGTAAATTATTTCTGCTATGGAAAAAGCAATAAAATAAACAATTCGGTTTTCGATCAAAAAATGAATAATAAATTTTAATTGTAGTACCGTACCTCCACATTTAGGAGTAATAAAAAATAATTCGAATTCTTAATTAATTTAGAATTTAATTAATGATGGTTGTACATATACACAGCAGCTAATTAGAATAAGGAAAGTAAAGAATAAGGTATTTATAATAATTAATATAATTGTCATCATTATTGTTATGGGATAATAATAATCAGCCCAAACCTGATAAAATCCCTCACAAATTAATCATAATTCATAATATAACAATATACGAAACCCCTTTGTATATATGTATACATATATGTCGCTTAAACAATCCACCCTTCATATTATTTATTGGTACGTTGTAATTATTATTGTTGTTGTTGGTTTCGGAACCCACCGAATTTATATTTTTTATTTTTTATTCAATAAAAATTCTAAATGCTTATAATAAAATAATTGTGCTACAATAAGCATTTCATTAACAACATAAACATGCAAGAGTATATAGAGTATATATAGGTACATATATGTATATAGCATATAGCACATATGATTTTGATTATAACGAGGGTGTCAAAACTTATATGTTTTTGGGACCTATTGTATATCTATAGTATCTGATAGTATCTGAATAATCGTCTATATATAATGTCCATTCACTATTTTGAACATTTTATTAGATTTTTCCGGTTAAAATGTTAAAATATATTTATTAATGTTGCAATAAGCCATCTACATATCTAGAATTTATAACACAGGTTACAATGAAAGTGCAAAATACAAATATGTATATGAAACTCGCGATGCTCTGTTGGATTTGTGGCTGATGTTGGTTGTTTGTTTTGTGGTGTTTGATTGCGTGTTGGCCTGTTTTTCCTCTTTTGGTGGTTTTTCTTTTCCAGTGTCTATAAGGTTTGTTCTACTATTTGTTGTTCCTTCGCTGTACTTGTTGTCGATAGTTTTCTTTTATTTTGTGTTGCTTGTTTCGTAGGGCTGGATTGACTTTTTAGTCTTTCACTAGCTCTTATCGTCACTTTTTGTGTAGGAAGCGTATTGTTCCTAAGGGACGAGAAAGTTTTTGTGAATTTGGCTTACGACCATGTACGGGAGTTTTTTGGAAAAATGTTGGATTGTTTTTTTCGACCTACGATGGGGGGTTTGCTTGGGTGAAGGGGTGTTCAAGGCCGACTTGAGAGTGTTTTTTCGAGGATTCTCAATCTTTTGTTTCAATTTTTATTTTGTATCTTGAGTTTTGATTGATTTTGTTAGGGTTTTCAACCTTGATTCTGTGTTTTTCGGTAGGATTTTCAACCTTGTGTTTACTTATCTAATTTCGCCACAGGTGCGAATTTCTACAGCGCCAATATTGTATTTTTTGATGTTATTATTGTATTTTATGGATGATATTAGGATGCCCAATTTAAAAAAATTATGATTTTAAGAGCAGCCAGACATTTGGTTTTTTGTCAGCTGAAACAATTCCTACAATTAAGGCTAATTTATATATTAGCATATGTTGCACTAATATTAGCATATCTGCATGCAATGATTTACTTCATATAATTTTCTTTTTTTACCATAATATATTCCACAAATTATCTCATCAATATGAATCTAGTTCACCTTGCTACTTAGAACGTATTAAGCTTTTTGTTAGGCTAAGTTTTGAAAATGTCTTTAACCATAAAATACAACTAGAAATCAAAAAACAATAACACGTCTACGGTTAATTTATAATTTTTTTTCTCGTGTGGAACATGATTCTATAAATTATGAATTTTTTTGCTAAGTTCGCTTCGGGAAATTTACTGTCTCTAAGTGGATATCAAAATTCGGTCACACGTCTACAATTTAGTATTGTTTTTGGTGTGTGGAACATAATTTTAGATAATGTTTAA
Source organism: Tipula unca (assembly GCA_951394425.1). NCBI lineage: Eukaryota > Metazoa > Arthropoda > Insecta > Diptera > Tipulidae > Tipula > Tipula unca. The sequence goes on from OX596382.1 coordinate 13,777,419, forward strand.
CTTATTAGTTTTTATTAAACATATGTTGAAACCCATGAAGTTTTAAATAATTGAAGCCCATAGAATAATTAATTGAATTATCAATGTTGTTTAACATAAAAAATTGTGGAATATATTTAGTTTAGCTGCAAAATACTAGGAAAATAATAGATCTTATAGTTTTTTACCTAATCTAGTACCTTAATTGCTAGCCTCAATGATTAAGGCTGTCTATGTGTTAAGAAATCTTGGTTTAATGAAAGCTTAAACTAATCCTACAAAATCACGAAATGAACATACGTAAAAATAATTAAACGATTTTCAATTAATAGAAAAAATATGTTTTCATCATAATATATTTCACATTTATTCAAAATATTCAATACTTCTATTAACTCTATTAACTACTTACTGAATATGTTCCACATAATATATTTGAATGAAACAACGTTTTTCGAGGTATGTCTGTACATAAAACGCGTATCCAAATAGATTCTCTGATTATATAGACATTTAATTCTTATCAACTCGAAATTCTCTATAAATATGTATAGACTCGCGCGCAAATATAAATTAAATTAAACAGGTAGATCTTAATTTACCCATGTCGTATGTCTATATGTAACTAGTGTTGTGTGAATATATAACAAAAATAAATTTATTTATTTATTTTTTTTTTTTAATATAAATATTGAACTAAATCTAATAAATAAATATAAATATATAATAAAAAAAAAAAAAAAATTATGTCTATATGAATAGAAAAAGTTTTATGTATAACACAACACAATTCCGCGCGAGCTTCTTGATTTGTATACCTAAGCTATATATGTAGGTATATATACAAAAGTTTACATAAATCGCGTTAAAAAATATAATAAATAAATATATGTCTAGCGAATTATATAAAATTGATAACACAAAATAAAAATAATTGTCTTGTTACCTCTCTGGGGACCAATCGAGATAAGTATATAGCTTATGGTACATATATATATATATATATATATATATATATATATATATATATATATATATATATATATATATATATATATATATATATGTATATATATATATATATATATATATATATATATATATATATACTCAAATTATTTGTGCAAATTTGTTTGTGATATATGGCATTAACGACTTAACGAGATGGTTTTTTTATTTTTCCTAATATGCACGATTATTATTTGGACAAATATTATTTGAAAATATTTGATTAGTCCAACTCCGAGAGAATTAAAATCTATATAGATTTAATTTAATTATGTATATTAGCATAAAATATATTAATTTGGGTTTAGAAATATACAATCGTGACATCATATGTATATTACGTGTCGTTGACTGGTTGCTAATCCATGCATATAGCTTTCGCAATCACCCAATCACAAAATGTTTAATGTAACTTTGAACAGTGCAAATGCGCTCTGTAAGGTTAAAGCACTCTATAGGAACCTATTATTCTCAATTCGATTTGAGATTATACATTCAAGTATAATCATTATCATGTGGACACCAATCTCTTAAAATTCAATAAATATTTATCAAGAACTTCCCTCGTGATAGCCTTCCTTATCAATCAAAACGTTGATCGATTAAAACAAAACATAAACAAAATTAAAATTTAAAATCAAAAAAATTCTTGAAAGATATCATATCGGCCTTTCATATACATAGTAATATTGTCAAGTACATAATAAAATATGAAGTACACAGCTAGTAATTGAAATCTACATCTGATTGTTATAAACATGCAATCTAAACTGCCAATTCATATAAATTGTTCAATTATATTTATATATACATTACCCTTCCGCCGCCACCGCGCACAGTATACCATAATACACAGCCAATATATACAACCCACCTGCATTAACCCACATAAACATAACAAAATCATTTAACCTAACCATCTGTTAGAATATATATGAATATAGTTGTAGTTCCCTCTCGCCTCGGCTGCTAACTGTGTATATATGTATAGTTAGTAAAATATAAATCAAAACTACTTCAGTAACTGACATATAATAGAATGAACCCCGCACATAATACTCGCAAGGGAATAACACAATCATACATATACGAGTACATACATAGATCAAAAAGCACGAGAGGACCGACCGAAGAGGCACAAGTGAAAAATTTATTGTTTTCATCTTAATATTTTCCGCACTTGTCAAACTTGATAATATTTTTATTAATAAACAACAACAACGATTTTACTATACATAATCCTAATTGACATCCCAATGCGCACAGCGCAGTCCCATCAAAAATATGTTATGGTTATAACAAAACAACAGCAAAAAAAAAAAGGACAGCGGATTAAACCGCATACCGAAATATTATTCCCGAACGAAATAATTGATTTTAATCGTTATGATTATTTGGAATAAGCCGCAAATAGTTTAGCAATAATAATTGTGTTAATTACTATAAATACTGTTTTTATATAATATAAAGAGGGTGACAATCATATTACACTCGCACATGACTGTTTTATCGAAGGGTTACAATGTTTTGCTCGCGTTTTACTGATAACATATACATAGTATATTCGCAAAGCCACAATTATTGATAATTTTTACCGCGCACACAGTGAACGTGATTAATTGCGAAGAAGACTCTGCGTACTATATATAATCCCGCGTGCGCGCGATAAGGTACATCACGTACAACAAAAAACGTGATATCTATTTGTTTTTTTATTAATAGAATATCGATTCGAATTATATTTTTTTAACGGTCATATCTCGATTATCTTATCGATTACGCGAGTATCATAAGGATTATCTATTATATACATTTATGGATATCGCGGAACATGAACGGTTTACGACTTCATTGATTTAATGGTATAATTTGACAAAACATTCGCAAAACTCATAATCGCCACATATTTAATAGATTTCTACTATATTCTACTCTCTACAGAGTGGTTCATTATCAAACTTACAACTTAGTTTGAGGGAGTGAGATGGTTCAAATATTTGGACTCTCCTATCACTCACGATACTTCCTTGAAGTTATACTTCTGACAACACAAGCGTAAATAATCCATCCCAGATTTCCTGAAAATACATATAAAATTTATACAGTTGGTTCATCCCAGGATTTTTTTACATTTGTACTATCCCAGACTTTTTTGTCAACAGACAAATATACAGTTGGTACCAAAATACTCATCGCAAACTTTTTCACATATCGATTGAGTTTGGCACCTTGTTGGCCTTACTACTTTGAAAAATTGGCAAAGGCGCCATATTTAATTATATTGCGGAAATTCCAACGATCAAAAAATATCAACGCTGGCTCAGTGGTGGCTCAGAAAAAACCGACCCTAATAGCCTTTGCCTGGCAAAACGTTTTTTTTCGGTTCTAGTTATCTTAGAAAAGTTGACAAATGCGCCACATTTATTTATATTGTGGAAATTCCAATGGTCACACAATAATCAAAGCTAGGGTAATGGTTGCTAACAGGATCCTTAAGTTAATCGCAATGGGAAAATTGCTGTCCTTTTAAAGACTTGCTCAGAAAAATTTATTTTCTATACCTTATAAATTTTACATATTTTGGTACCAACTGTATATTTTTTTGTTAACGAAAAAGTCTGGGGTAGTATAAATGTAAAAAATCCTGGGATAAATTCAAGGGTGTACTCGCGCAGCTGCGCTTAGTATCTTTTAAAACCATTATTAAAATCTTGACAAGTGCCGTGAAGCTCAAGCTTTACAGAACTTTGATCAGGCCCGTTTAATATATATGGATGCGATAGTTGGATGCTGACGGACCAGTAAGAGAGCGATCCCTGTAGGGAGAGAAACTATATTGTAGGTGCAGATGTCGTTACAGGCAACGATGGCTTCACGATATAGAGAACGACTTGGCTTCTTCAGATTATCTAAGACAGTATCAAGATCAAGATCAAGATCTCAAGTATCTCTCAGCATGAGCTGCGTTGTATAATACACTGTTTAGAAGCAGTACTGAGTGATACTATATATACCAAGAATGTTTTTGTTAATCGAAGAGCAAACAAAACAAATCTATATAGAACGGTCACAAAACTGTTGGGACACATAATTTAAACCAAACCAAAAAACAATACATATACAGCGACTTTAATATTAACTGATTCAAGAAATCTTAAGTCAGACGAGAACGTGTCACCCAGATCAGAGATGAATTAAACACTGTCGATTGATCGCCCAACCATCCAATTTGACTAGATCCATTTGTTATTTCAAACTATCCGATATGTTAGTAATCGAAGCATAAAGCAAACAATTTGTGAACTCGAAATAGTCGAGCACGTCATTAATAAATATCGAGAATCTAGTAATGGTCCTATATATGTCGGGTTGTTTTGAGGCACTACTAGAGGTTTGGCAAAAAAAACGGGAACAAGATTCAAGCATATCTACGAATTGTCAACGATCTGACAGATGAGAATGCAAACACCTGACTGCTATAGGATTGGTATAGTCGTATGAATTCCTAAAAGGTTAAACTGATCAAATGATTGGCATGTCAGGATTGAAACGGTTCTGAAGAGCTCTGATAGCAGTCAAAGTATAGGGAACCCTTACTCTTAGTATTAATGGAGCTCCAAAAAGCTTTCTGGTTCGACCTGAAGCCTATCTCAATCTGCAGAATATGTAAAATAATCCACACCTGGAAGCTGAACATATTCTGTAAAGATGAGATACGCAATAAAATTCCAAAGCCTATACCTTTCTTTGTCTAAATATTTAGTTGTAGACCATAAAATTCATTCATATATATACTTTAATAAGCCAATGTGTCTAATGACCAATTTTGTGATTATAAAACATCACCAAATGTTATTCATATATATTATGTATGTATATGCAAATATTAACAAAACTAATTATTTTGAAATTTATTTATAACAATATAATTAAAATTAATTTGTGTTATTATTAAATATTAATACACAAATATTATGAATGACAATAGTATAGTAATAACACTTCCCTCTCTAAGCATATATGTTTATGCCTACATACATTACAATTTTCATACATAATAATAATATATAGTAAGTTAAGTAAATGAACAACCCACTCACTCTCTTCCATATATTCATTCATTTATTCTTTACAAGACTAATAATCTTAAGAATAACACTATTATATTCTATTACTATACCTCTATACTATAATATATACGAGTATATACACTATTAAATAAGAAGAAAATATAATAAAAAATCAAATAAAATGAATAAATATTTTTTATTAGAAAATATTTGAATTGGGATCTTCACTCTTGTCTTAACAAAAGACGACTCTGTATTTTGAGACTTCTGCTGATAGTGTACAGATATATATATATATATATATATATATATATATATATATATATATATATACATATATATTTAGTTATACAACGTATATATATGTATAGAAATTTGATTTAAAATTAGTGATAATTTTTTAATATTTAATGTCTTAATATTTGTCTTTTCTTTTTTTTTCTTTTAAATATAATATTATGTATAACTCTAGCAAATATGTACCAAAATAATAATAATGAAAAGGTGTTAGACTTTTTTGTTAATACTACATGTATATTTACTAGGTTATACTTTCTTTATAAATATATGCCAGCATGATAAGAAGATCGGGGCAGAAATACTTGGATTGTCTTAATTCAATCCTTGGAACTTATTGCTTGCTTGGTAAACTTTAGACATGTATTTACATATATAACTTCAGGATGAATTAAGGATAAAAATCAGTTTGCATGGTTTTGATGTTTTAACCCCAATTTGGAGTGAAGAGTGGCCACAATTAGATTAATTTTATATTTAAATTGCAAACAATATATCTACAATGGCCTTCAAACAAAATGACCTTGCCTCCACTTATTGTTGAGCAGCCATCAGAACGGGTAGCAGACAATGGGTTATCGCAGAATTACATCCCAGAAATATTAAAAACGTTCATCATGTATTACTATGTTCTCATCCAATCCCAGGCTTTTCAGAATCATCCTAAAATTTGATATTTTAAATATTTGAACACAGTGTTTTTGCTTATACATATATTCATGCCATACGAAGTAATTAGCACTATAGATCCCGACAGTCATATAAATATGGCTCAATGTATTAAATTCGAACGTTAACTAATGGTTCTGAGGCTTCATTAGTCCCGGAAAAAGTTTCTTATATTTTTGACATAGCATGGTGCCGCCCCCATATGTATGGCCAACTATCTGTAAAATGGATTTTAATTAAGGGTTCTCGGGAACCGTGACTGTCGGTAACAGTTTCTTATGATCTCGATTTGGTATGATGTCCACTTGCTGTGATAAATATTTCAAGACCGTAAGGCTGCAATTGGCGCAATCGGCGCATACGTATAAAGCATCATACATGTAATATAGTTTTTAATTAAAGATTGTAAAACTGAATGGTTGTTCGCTAAAATATATTTTAAAAATAAAGAATTTTTAATTTCTCTAGAAAAAAAAATTACAAAATATAAAATACTTACATGCTTGCACACTATACAAAAATTCAATTAGTCCACTTGCGCAATCTATCTACATTTCTAAGCTAAGCGATGATCTTGCAGTTGCGGAAAATAGCGGAAGTCGGGATTTGATGCTCCATGTTAAACCTACCGATGAGAAATATCGCGATATTAATAAATGTTTCGAATCTAATGAAAGTGGGTGTTTTGAAACTCCTGCTAATGGACCGAATTAAAATAAATGAAATTTACATAAAAAGTATGATTTAACGAGATTTAATGAGAAAAAAGACAAGTAAGGAGTCCCTTGCCAATTTCACACATAATTTTAAACTACGCGCTTGTAGTACAAATAAACGTAAACGATGACGAACCAAACGATCCAACTCTATCGAGCGATATGATTAGATCTCACCATAATATGAATATCATTGGGAGTTGGTTATGCATTCATATCATATTATGCATATTAATAGGAAACAAGTATGGCCTCCATTTCGAACTGATTACAAATTTGTTCATATACGCGCATACTATTTTGCCATATAAGTTTGAGCAATTGTACCAATTACAACATACGGCTGCTTTTCGATGATTCATCACAATAAGTGAAATCGGCACTCATGATTCTCGACAACGTATGGCGGGTCATCAGTCATCACCGATTTAGCACAGGAAGTGGACACCATGCCAAGTCGAAAGCATAAGAAATTGTTTTCAGCACTCATGGTTCTCGAGAACCTCTAATTAAAATTCATATTTTAAGGCCATATATACATACATATATGAGCCTATTGACAAATCGACATTACATATTTATGGGGCCATCACCATATTTCAACATACGGCTGGTCATCAACGATTCATCACAGCAATTTGGCACACCATGCCAAATCGAAAATATAACACATTTTCCGGTATTCATGGTTCGTGAGAACAATTTACGATTATCGAATTGTTGATATTTTCGGTTTGTTCCAGCGCATGCTGCTTCCAAGGTTTCCTCTTCTCAAATATGATGCACTTTTCATTAACAATTCGAATTCAGTTTTGCATTCATTTGCAACTCCAGCCAATGACGTCAATAAATATAAAGTTTTTTGGAACCAGCCTAATAAGTTAATGCTGCAATCTTCTATTGTAGTTTTGTGTGGAATAAAACGCAACACAAGAAATGCGGTGTTTTCATAAAAGGTGTCTCAACGCCTATACCTATACCCTACCATAGTAACCATCGATATCTTGTACTTTTCTTCTTCAACGCTGTACAATCGGTGACTGCATATTTCAAACTTGAGTTCAAACAAATAGACAAAATGTTTGTTCAGAACCTTCATAATTGTTAATAAATGTAAAAATTCTCTTCGAAAACCAACTATTGGGCCTACAAAACTTTGTAATTGTTTCGAAATTTAACGGCACAGAAAACGTCTCGATTTGGCTTTTTCCTTCTCAACTCCGGATCTCTATAGCATATCTGGCATGAAGCAACATGAAAGCTTGATCTATCCAATCAATAATCAATAATCAATTTGTTGAAAGATTTAAATTTCAAATCGAATTTTCCAATCGCTTTGTATACCGCACCCAGCTGTATCGACTTTTTTCTTCATGGTTGCTAGTTTGTGGGATTGAGTTTTAACAACGTAATTGAGATAGGAAACGCACAATGATAAGTTCAAGCGATTCCTCCTGTCGTTCAAGCGATTGAAAATGTACGGTGCCATACATAAATTTCACCTATACAAAAAAAAAACGTAAAACTCTCTCAAAACTAATGAAATCCAAATTGATAAAAATCGGATAATAAATAGATCAGACAATTCAGATAATTTATTGAAATAAATTGGCGTACTTACATGGAATAATTACATGTCACACTTATCTTGAAAAGAATAACTAATTACTAACAGTAACTATACTAAAACTGACATTTCGTTTCAAAAATATAAAAAGAGGCCGGTTTTACATACAACGCGCTATTGTATAATAATAGCGCGCTATTGATGCTATTTTGTGTAGAAGAATGATGTAAATTCATAAATGAATTTGTATATTTCGTAAACTTTAGATGAAAAATTTAATTAAATTGCGTAATTTAATTAAAATACTAAATTAGTTTTTTTTATTTGTAATTTAATTAAATACATAATAATTTTTTAGACTCAAATTAAGTATTTTATTAGACAAATTTTTTTTTTTAATGATTAAGGTTGTTTTCCAAATCGGTGTTGACTGGCATAGAATTTCATCACTTCATAGAAACAATTCAATATTTCTCTCATGGAAGAGATGAGAGCGACGAGTTGGTGAAGTAGCCAATATTGTAACGGACATGATTTTTGAGGTTTCAGGAAATCAGGTGGTTCGAGCTCGAATTTTTTAATCACTATTATAAAGCTACAAAATTTGGTTTGGCCTACTTATATACAAACACAGACGCATATATTCAGTCTTTCTTCCGTTTTGCCGGACTTTTACTCCTGTTCCGTTTCTTGAGTAGTTTTTTCGCTGGCTTTGGTAGACCCTTATCTTTCCCCCCGCCCTTTTTATCCTTACTACCGAGCCCTGCAATAATTTTCGACGCAACATTCATGCCATCTTGTTTTGGTTTGGTCGCCGCTTTTGGTGTCACTCGCGTATACAAATCATAATTAAAATCATTGCACGCGCGCCCATTACAAAACTCTTCACTGCAATCGGTGCACGTAAAAATACGCGTCTCAATGACACCCGACTTATTTTTCACTTTTTTCACTGCCGCATTCAATTGACTTTCACGTTTGTCGCGTGCCTCTGTTTTTAATTGAAGCTTACCAATTTCGATTAGTTTACTAAAGTATTCCTCCTCGACTTTGGTTTTGGGCCGCAGCGTTGTTAACATTTTCCAATCGATTGGGACTGGGCACAGTTCCATGATTACAACGCCACGCATTTCGATCGGAATTGGATCGAGATAGCTGTAGAATTTTTCACGCTCACCATTATGCTTGGCCAAATTTTTAGCCTCTTTCTTCGGCATTTTAAACGAGTAATCCTTGTCTTTGAATTTTATGTCTTCGGGGCGTACCTATATATAACAGTTAATAAAAATATCAAAATAAATAAAAATTATGTTTTGAACGCAACGTCTCATATACCTTAATCGGTCGCATTTTATAATCTGGCACCTTTTCGATCAGTCGCTTAAATTCTTCTTTCGATGTTGCACCCGATTTAGATAAATCCAGAACTGGAATCACTTCTTTTTTCTTACCAAATAAATCATCGAGCTTACTCATCGCGAATATGCGATTAGCACAACTGCTAAATTATGACTAACCGTAGAGTGTTTTTCCGTGGAAATCCAAATAAATAACCGAACGCAACATTGATTAAATAAAATTTATAGGAATTGTCGGTTACTATGGATTTGACACAGTTTTGTATAGACGCGCATCGATTAAACGGAATTTACGTGCAAAGGCGATAAACAAACTACTGCAGCCACGTATAGGATTTCGTACGTATAGACTTGATAATGCGTTCTGTTGTAATTTATCAATGAGTCGATGACGCGATATGTTGTACATGGAATATTGTATAAAAAAAAGTGGAGTGAGGTGATTGTTATTCAGAATCAACAAAATTACATGTCATTCCTAAATATAAGTTACAACATGAATCAAACTAAATAATGGGTGGTCATGACTGGATGATAATGAGGGAAGAATAATATTTTACTGAACTATCCAGCATGCCTCGTGATGCTTTCGATACATGATGTGATCCATTCATGCCAGGAATGGATCAATTCCTGTATCAGAAGAACCCTGTTTTATGTATAATATAGGTTCCGTGTTGTATAATGCAGAATGCGATATGTTAACGGTCAATCTAAAAAATTACAAAATTTACACTGTTAAATGTTGGTACTGTTCCCAACAGGAGTTTTTTTTAACACGAGAACTGGTATTTGAGAGGTTTTGAAAATTGTGTGCCTCCGACTCTATATAGCCATACTGACATGCTTTCGACTTAACCCCAAACTCCAGTTTTTGCATTAAAATAATTCTAATTGGAGAAAATAACAAAAATTTAACAGTGTAATTTTTCTATTATTTTTAGTATTTACTTCACAATCATGATTTGAATGTAGGCATTTGAAGGATACGATCGTTCTTGTTCGGATTAGTGCCAAAGTTTTGACACCATCTTGATGAGGGGGATTTTTGGACAAATGGAGGATCCGGTTAAATCAGGAATATCACCTCAAACTCTTGATGAAAATATCAAGAGTTCTATATGCGAATTCGGTGTGTATGCTTTAGAATTACTCAGCCGCCCAATTACTCCAGATGGCATAAAATCATGAACAAACAAATCAGTAATCTGTCACCTCCAATTTAGCACTTGGCAATATTGCAAAATATACTCAAGAAACCACAAAACTTCACTTGGCCCGACTCATGCTATGTATCATTTGCCAGTATGAAGGAAGCAAATGCAAAGGTGATAGTTTTGGCAAACTCCTTGAACGACATACAGTTCAGCGTCACCACAGATGCATATCATATCCTGTAGTTAGTTCGGTATTAAAACAATTATTGAACGAATTTTGGAACATCAACAGGAACTAACTGGTCTAATGTAGCAGCCACACCAAGAGGCAAGTTTTTGATGCTCGGATTACCTTTCTTATGAAGGTGCAACTTTGATATACCCTCTGGTAGGCTTGAGCATATACACGTAGAAGTTGTAGGCTCCTTCGCTCTGTCTAAAAGTTTCGTGTATAGCCTCACGATCTTTGCTCGTTTTATTCGATGGCCCGAAACTTACCCCATTCGCTATTATATCACTGCTACAATAGTATTTCCAGAATATTTATCGTGCAATACATTGTGAGGTTGAGGATTCTCCTCGAAATCAGTTGACACATACGCTGATCTCAACTGCTCCCCAATAGAACTTGTATACGAACAAGATCTTAAATTACCAGCGCAATTTAATTCCAACTAAAATTTGCAAGTCAGTTTCAATTTTATTTTTATACGTACTGACAAAGTGCGTACTGTTCTATCATCACCATACGAAGGACCGTACAAGATAATCCTTCCGAAGATCCTTTCGTAAACATTTCATCATAAATGTTAACGGTAAGCTTCAGATGTGAATCTAGTTAGCATTTGATCCCGATTATGTGCATCCCAGCCGTCTCTAAATTCAAAACATAAAAAGACAATGTCATATAAATATATGAACATATATTTTACAAAAACCCTCTGCATAATAAAATCCAACAACACCGGACAAATAAACACCTGAAGTAACAACCAATATACAATTTCTTCATAACGTTTTTGTTTCTTTAAACAAATTTGTAAGACGCATAAAAAATAAATGTGAAATAAAATAAAACCGTAACAATAACAATACCATCCATTATTCATGTAAATAATCTTAATTTTTATTCCTTTAACATCCATAAAACACAGCTTAAGAAACAATAAAACACCAGCAACAACAACAACCAAGATAAGATAATCCAAACAACCGACGACATCGCAGAGATACAAAACAGGAAGTAAACATCATCACGAATTTCACGGATAATAAACTTCAAATAAAAAACTTATACGTTGTTGTTGTTGTCTTATGTATATACCTTTATATTCTTATGGTTCAATTGGTCGACCAAATAGCTAATATAATGAAATAAATGAACATATCTCATCTTATTGTTATTCAATTACGTTTTCTTTGGTTATTATTTATTATAATATGTTGGATGTCTTCTTAAGTGGTTTCTTTATTGAACCATCCACCATAGATAATTTGCCGCCGCTCACTTTTTTTTTGTTTTGTTTTGTTACTTTTTATTGTGTTCCTTAAGAAACAACCCGTAATTTGACTATCAATTGAATTGAATATGTGAATACTAATTTTTTTTATAGTGGTAGATATTTGGTGCAGAAATAATCTTGTCTTAACCCCAAAAAAAAATAAAAATTTGATACGGTTATTAAAAATACATCCTTGACGGTAAGCGGTCACATCCTGTATCTTGATCGCCGAAAGGTGTTTTAAGATTAAAATACAATTAAAATACATTTAAAAAACAAACAACAGTTTGAAAAAATGCAATATATAGGAAATGTTGGTGGACTAACAGGAAGGATTTTGTTTGGGATTGAATTAGGTGTGCTGTTAGAATGAGTAAGAAATTTCTAGCTCTGTAGCTCAATTTTCGCTCAAAAATTAAAAAAAAGATTAAAAATGGATCCTTACACGTTCAAATATTTAATATTTTGAGCAACTTTTTTTTAACTGCTAATTTACCATTTAGCCCAAAATATAAATTGCTAAACTTAAAATTAAATTTAATTAACTAAAATATCGGGTGAGCACGAACATTTTTAAATTTGAGCAAAAGTCGGTTTCGTTTTCCTGAGTGAATATTTTTTAAGTCCAATTTTGAGCAACTTTATAAAACCACGATTTAAATAATGCATAATGAGTTTTGGATTTACTTGAATTGTATTTATAATCTATGTCGCTTTACTAATAAAAATTAGCAACAGTCTTACATTATTTGAATGTTTTGAATAAATTTAAGAAAAAAGCTTTCCGGTTTTCGCCTTGTTTATCAAACATTATGTAAATTTAGTTTGCAAAATAAAAAACTATGAAATATTGAGAAAAACTCATTAAAATGTAAGCAAAAATGTACTGATTTCATGGTTTGGCGATCCAATTTTTGAAATTTGAGCATAAAACCATTTTGATTTTTTGAGTTAAATAATTTGAGCAACTGTGAAAAACTAACATTTAAGCTAATGGATTTGCTTTTTTTAGCTCTTAATTTATGTTAGGTTAGGTTAGAGTGGCTGCTACGGAACATTTAGACCGGTGACGGTTCATTGTGATTCCACAGTATCTTACATCTCTATTACCTTTATTTGAACCAGTTAGTGCTTCTTATGTAGCTGTCCATAAAGAGAGGCTGTCCATTAAGAACATATCCATATGATTATGCCTTGTGTGTGCTAAAGCCAGACATGAGCATAGGAAGTGGTATAACGTCTCTTTCTTCCCCTCCTCGTCCATACATTTTCTGCAAAACTTAATGCTTCTAGACCTAGCCTCCTCGCATGTTCTCCAAACAGGGAGTGTCTTGTGAGTATCCCCACGATCGTTTTTAATTCACGTCTACGTAGAGAGATTAATGTCTTTGAGCGTCTCAAGTCATTATGTCACATTATGTCTCTACCGAATCAAGACTTCCACAATGGCTATCACCGCTGCTTGGTACACGCTGCAGTAATCAGTTAGACAAACTGATTTATCTACTTGCAATTTATCACAGAAGACTCCAGATCGTACTTTACCGCGTAGCTTCGGGCCATCCCTAAAGAACTGTAATCTTTCTGTTTCTGATAGCGACCCACTCCTCCAAGATCCTCTTGAAAGGCACGTGGTTCGGAATGCTTTCACGAGGCATAATGTTGCAGGTGTAACGTAGTCTAGATTCGCCGGTTCCTTCCTAGCGAACTATTTATCGCAGAGTGTCCTGTCTGAAGAAATGTGTTCAATGCAGTCTGCCATCTGCTTACCATAAATAAACTTAGGAGTGTTGGTGTTGTCCTAAGTGCCCCGCTTATAAACATACAGCCCGTTCTTTGCACCTTCTCGATTCCATTTCTGAAGGTTACTTTTTCAAGATCTGGCCACCACACACTCACCCCATAGATAAGTATACGTTTTACTACGGCAGTGAATAGCCAGTGTACCAGCTCCGGCTTCAGACCCCATCTCTTTCCGATGGCGTTTCGGCATGAGTTCATAGCTATATTAGCCTTGTTTACTCGTTCCAAGTTGTTAGGCTTCCAAGTAAGCTTACTGTCCAAGATTACGCCCAGGAATTTTGCCTTATCAGTAAAAGCCCTATGCAGTTTAAGGTAGGTGGGTCTACTACCGTGATTTTATATTACCTGGTAAAGAGTACCAGTTCAGTTTTGGACGAGCTGATTGCCATAGTTCACATCTGATGGCCCACTTCGTAATGATTAGGAGGGCATTTTGGATTACCACCTTAGCCGTGTTTAAATATTTTCCAGAGACAGCTTCTCCTTACAGCTCTAACAGCAACCCATTAATTGCTATGTTCCAGAGAAGAGGAAGGAAGGCTACTATACAAAACTCTTGTGAGAATATTGGTTGCTCAATCGTACGTGCCAGGGAATGCGTGCCTGTGTTCACCGATTTCCATTTACAGTACGCATGTTGAGACTGTGGCCAGTCACTCGGCTTTATTTTTGATCGTATATAAACATTTATCAGCTTTTCCAAGGTTTTCAACAAAAAAGGATGATACAGTTATGGGTCTAAAGTCCTTTGGGTAGCCATGTGAGCTTTTCCCGCCTTCGGAATAAAGATCACCCTGACCTCAATGAGTACTAGTCTCTGTCGAGTCGTTTAAGCTTCCTCGAAAGTGGGTTTCGATGAGAAGTTTCAAAGATTCGTCTCTAGAAGTAGGTAGTCCAAGATCCCTCAAGTTTAATTAAATAACTGGGACTGGTTGAACTAGTAGACAGTTACTTTCTAAGACGAGAGGTCTCGGAAACTTCATCCATTTTTCCACTGAGCATCTCTCGTACTTTTGGATCTAATAAAGGCTTTCCTACAAGCCTTTCAGTAGATCCCCAGTTCTTTGAACCACCATTTTGATTTTTGATCGCCCCTGGGCTGAACTATTGGGGAAGCAGCACTAAAGGACCGGTTGAAGGTACTAGTGATAGTGTCCACTATGCAATTCAGTTAAGTTAAAAGCTAGTTCAAAATGAAAAATTGCTGAATGAGTAGCTGAAACAGGTGTCAAATACGAAGGAAATACGGCAATACGAAGGAAATACATGCAATTCAAAGTTAATTTTGAAGAAATCAGAAAAAATCATTAAAAATTGAGCAAAAACATCGATACTGCCAAACCTAAAATTAAATTTAATTAAGTAAAATATCGGGGTAGCGCGAACATTTTTAAATTTAAGCAAAAATCGGTTTTATTTTCCTGACGTTATCATTTTTTTTAGATAAATTTTGAGCAACTCTTTAAAACCAAGATATAAATAATGCATCGGAAATATTGAGAAAAGCTCATTAAAATTTGAGCAAATCAATTTTGATTTTTTCAGTACAATAATTTGAGCAACTCTCAACTCTTTTACTCAAATAGGATTTACGAACTAATTTTGTACGACCATTTCAGATCGTTTAAGCAGTTCAAACAGGGTAAACCTTTTAGAGCTGTGCTGATCACATTATTTTTCATATACGCAAAAAGTTAGTTCTTAAATCCAGTGCAGGGCACAAAGCCGATCAGTCTGCTTTTTCTTCTGCTAAGGTCTTACGGGATTTCCCATGATTCCTTTCCGTGGAGAAGTTTCTTTGTCTTTCCTGCATCTCTGCTATTGTCTATTATTTTCTGTAACTCGTCATAACGCTTACTTAAGCTTGTTAAGTAAAATACCGGGTGAGCTTATGACCTTCTCCTGAGAAAAGCTCATTAAAATTTGACCAAAAACGACGATACTGCTTTTTGAAAATTGAGCAAAAATCAATTTTGATTTTTACAGTATAATAATTTGAGCAACTCTAACAAATTAAAATCTACCTCGAAAATTGAGCAAAATACTCAAAACCCATTTTCGAACTAATTTTATACGACCATTTTAGGTCGTTTAAGCAGTTCAAACAGGGGAAACCTTTTCTGGCTTTGCTGTACACATTATTTTTCATATACATAAAAGTTTAGTTCATAAATCAAGTGCAGGGCACAAAACCGATCAGTCTGTAGTCAGCTATCTCTGATTTATCTTCTGCTAAGGTCTTACGGGATTTTCCATGATTACTTTCCGTGGAGGCTTTTCTATGTCTGCTACTGTCTATTATTTTCTGTAACTCATCATATTGAATTTTTTATTTTTTTCTAAATCAAATTAAATTTGATTAGAATTTGAATGCATTCAATTCTGCTCAAATCTTAAATATATTAATTGAAATTATCGAACATTAATTGAACACATCTAAGTTGGGAAACGATATTTTAATATGAAAAAAACATATTTTTTTTGTTGCTGTCAAACTACTTTCAAATTTTGATCAAGACTATACAGTTCTATTCAAATTTTACTAGAATTTGAAAGAAGAATTCTGGTCCAATACTATATTTCTGTTAGTTCGATTTAAATAGGTTACACCAGACTCTGCTTGGGAAATGGAATTTATTGACCTACATATTACTACCTAAACACTACGCAATTGGTAGTAAACCTGTACACACAGAATCCTTTATATGTACATGCAAAAAAAAATATTCTATTTACTTATATCAATTTTTTTTTATGATTAACAAAGAATTTAAAATAATTATGGAACAACATTTCATTCAAATTTATTAAATAAAAAATCGTAATACAAACAAAGCCGAAATTTTCTCATTTCCACTCACTTTCATTTTTCGAATACAACACACAAAAAAATAAATAAATTTAATTAGACGACGATGAGGAGGGTTGGTTGCTGCTTACATATATTTGTTTGATTACCAAAAAAAAATTTGTTTGACATACAAAAATATATCTACATACGTATACATATATCCACTCTAAGATTTGACAATTATTGACATACACACAGACACACACAAAAGGTAAATATTAGCAGTAAAATAAAATTCACTTTTTTATGGCACTGTATCATTTCGTGTGCCGTATTTATATTTTACGCAAGCAAGGTGGTGGATTTTGGGAACAAAACCGAAAAAAAAAATGTAAATTCAACAGAAAACTGGGTGTACTGTATACAGAAATTTCCATAATAGAAATTTGATTTGTGTATAAATTCTATTATTTTCTTTTATACATAATATACATATGTATGTACATACGTATACATGGTATGTATACATATCATCATCATATAGCACTCTACTACTAGTAAATCGTGTGCATAAATGTTTATCTATTACTCTAGTCTAGTAGACTAAAAACTATCAACATGTTATGTGAGATAAAAAGATAAAAATTATTGTATTATACATACGAGCATATACATATATAGTTTTGTGTCTGTTTGCTTTCCAAAATAAATCAATCAAATTAATTAAAAGTTATTGGTTTAGATAGTTATGTATGTAGTAACATATATATGGCATACTGATAATAAGATATTTGATTATAGATACTGTATAGATATTTGACTACGATGATTAATCGAGCGTGAGAGAATTTTTCGGCATATCGAATTATGTCGATTTTGATATTTTAATTAAATGTTACATTTTTATAATTCGGGTATATCAATTGTTCCGATCGTATTGTAAACTACTAAAATCAGTCATTGGATCATCCACTATTCGCACTTACCCACCTACCTATACCTGGTTATCTACCCCGCTAACCTTCTTATCAATCTCGAAAGGAGTGTCAGGATCTCCCATCGGGAGCGTCCCCACGTCGCGGATAGGGGAATGCCTTAACCAGCACGTTGGCGGGTAGGTGGAAAATAAAATAGCATCCGTGGACAGAAATTAATAGGGGAAGGTTACCTCGAATAAGAAACCAAAAATGAGTGACAAAAATTAAAACTCATTTACGTCGCAAAGGATGATTACCTTAGTGCAGTAGGAAGCTTTTCCGAAGAAGAAACGGTAGCTATAAGTCAGTTTGTACTTTCAAAACGAGAAACATCTATATGCATGTGGCAGGTAGTGGGAACATAGACCCATTTAGGAATCGATATGTTCCAGAGATCACCACCCAATATCCAAAGGAACATGTCCCTGTCGTTTTCTGACCTGGTAGGACCAGAGGAAAATACAATCGCCTTCGAAGTTCCGTCCAAGGGCTATAGACGATGAAGTGTCTGAGTCACTATCGGATATTTATGAGCCTAATCCTCTTACTCGGATGGGTAAGAAAATTGATCGCCTATATCTGAGTACATCAGAGGAAGGAATCACGTGCACCATGATACAACGAAGCTGACCGCAGTCAATCAAAAATCGGTATGTCGAACATTCCTTCAAGGGTGGAAACAAGGAAGAGAATCAGACAAGGCTATAAGCAAATAATTGTTTGTTGTGAGTCTCAGACCATGCCAACCATCTCAAATCCGAGAAAAATAGAGAAGACAATAGAGTCGTTGGAAAACCATGTCAAAATGGCACCCAACAGTAAACGAAGAAGATCGAATGAAGAAAATTCGATTGTTAGACATGCCCAGAAGAAAAGGAAAAAGAGATCTGATGAAGGCAAAGATCTAGAACCTAAAAGTTCATATGAAAACCAAGATGAACCTAGCGAGCCTAACACTGTAGTGGCCCCTGCCCTGACTGGCAGTTGGTAAAAAACAAAAGGAATAAAAAACATTGAAGGATCCCGCGAATCAAAGAGCGGATCCTTAACGTATTCTGAGATGCTTAAGAAAATGAAAGGGAATTGAAATTTGAATGGGCCATTGAAGTATTTCATGTGCTGGCAGGCAGTATGGACATATAGCCAAATCTGGTAGGTGTAATGTAGATCTCGCCTTTGCTATACAAAAACGCGGAAGAGAGGGTTCAAACCATTATGTGAGGTTGCACAGGACGTATTTCTCCAATACGTATATCGAATCTACAATCAATTGGAGAAAGCCGTGGAAAGGGCCGGAGACCTCACCGATGGATAATATTGATTCAGAAGGTTCGATCGACAGTTGACTCCATTCACCACGTCTTTAAAAAGGCGGCTCTAAAAAATACTGCGCCGTGGTCACACTTGATATCAAGAATGCGTTCAACTCGGCCAAATGGGACTGTAGTCTCAATGCCATGAATCAGTGTACATATACGGAGGATCACCTCTGACATTTTTCGCAATAGAATATTGATGTATAATACAGACGACGGTATCATTTAATACAGAATTACGTGTGGAGTACCTCCAAGATCAGTATTGGGGCCCCCACTTTGGAACATCATGGATGATGCCATCTTGAGGCTCAGCGTATCTGACGATGGGGAAAACAGAAGTTTTATTGCTTTCGTGTCTGTCTGTCTATCACAGCTTTCTACCTCTTAACCAATTATGGGTAACTTGAGCCTATTTAAAAAAAATTGATATTAGTAACCCCAGTAACCTTTATTAGTAACACCCTTGCATTATAAAACATTAGGCATAGAGCTTTCAATATTTATATGTAAGCCAAGCAAATAATTATAGATTTTATAAATTAATGAAAAATTAATTAGTACAAAGCTTTGGGCTTTATTAAAATATGCATGTCTGTTTAACTGGTTAAAATATAATAATAAAAAAATGAAAGCCCTATTTGATTCTAAAAGCTAAAATGCTCAAAATATTTCGACCACTAAATATGACCGCTGAAAGCTTCCAAAAGCACTCTTAATTAAACTTATGTTACGCGTCGAATAAAATGGTACGTCTTCGTTAAACAGAATTATTGGAAGTTTTAACGAGCTTTTCACGATTTTTTATGCTTTTAAAGTCACATGATATGAAAGTTTACCTAACAATCTTAGAAATAAAATTTCTTTCTTTCATTATTAAAATATATGTGCTTTAAATATGATAAGCTACTTGACTCGAAAGCTTCCAAAGCTCAATTAACAAAGTTATTGTAATAATTGAAATATAGCATTATCCGTTTTTTACGAAGTTTTTATAGCTGCATGCGAAGAAAATTTACCTTACAATGTTACAAATTTGAGCTTTTCATTTAATTTTTTAAATTCGATGTGATGTACATTTCTATCTATGGCTATCTGTGACACCTTCCTACATCCTGACCAGCTAATTGTACAAGATATGAAATCATTTGCCAATTTGTATTAAACGATTCCAAAAAGCTCGGTTTGTTTGGGCCATTAAAGTTTTATAAAAACGTTAATGCTCCAAACTAGTCAAACATTTAAAATGTAAAATTTTCATATAATTGTTATTAAGCTTTAATTAATTTGGAAGATCTAATTATTATTTTTATAGTTTAGCTTTCCAACCAGGATATCAAAATAATCAGTTGAAGAATTATTTTTAAAAGCTTCAACTTTACGAATCTTCATATCAAATAGCAAGCGAAACCTTATTAAACCTGTATTGCTTTAAACTGATCGAGGAAAAATTATGTAAGGGTGGCTTTTATACAGTTTTTATCTTTTCTAACACCAGTCTGTAACGAATGATCCGACACAATTAAACTTTAAATGTGATGTTTTAAAATTTGCATATGTGGTTTATTGAGATTAAAAAGCTCGGATCAAAAATGTTTATAGTAAATGCCATCTATAATGGGTTTAAAAAATATGTTTACTAAACTTCTTTCCAAACAGCTCACGTATAGAATATACATTGAGCTATGGTTGAGAACTTTTATAAGCTTTCATATAAAAAATATTATAACCTTTAATATAAATGTTTGAAATAAGCAGACCACAATTAACAGAGTTTCTGAATTCACCTAATCTGAGATTTTTATACAATATTTTGTCCGACTTTTTATCAGACAACGCCAAAAATTAAAAAAAAATCTTAAGCATCGTATTAAGCGAAAATAAAAATGATCGGTGAAATATCACAGACTAGTGTAAAGCCTTCACCCTTCATAAAATACTCGGTTAGTTGAGTTTAGGGAAATCTAGTGCTTAAAACAATTAGGACCATTTAAATATGAGTTTCCTTAAAAAATTTATACCAATTAACCATACTAAATCACTTGCCCAATTTGTATTACATGCATGCCAGAAAGCACTAGAATAATTTTTGAAAGATTCAACTTTGCTTGTCTTTTTATCAGCTCGAGTAGCCTTCTTTAAATTTTATTAACTAAACTGAAGTCTTGAATATGCTTAACAAATAAAAAGCTATTTTAAGCTTTAATATAAAAGCTTGCTTTGATAAAAAAAAAATCTACATTTATTTGAAAGATCTAACTATGATTTTTATAATTGAGCTTTCAAACCAGAATTAAAATTATTGGATTGAAAATTATTTTTAAAAGCTTCAATTTTACCTGTCTTCATATCAATCAACTCAAAACGCGTTTCGCAAGCAACTCAAAAGCATTTTGTAAATTGTTGTGTTTCGACTTTTTAAAAATTTGGTATTGGTAATTCTAGTAATCCCAATTATCCCACATCCTTCAAGCACTATTTCATTCCAAATGCTCAAAATTAAATTAAAATTATTATTTTAAGTATGGCAAAGTAAGTGCATTAAACTTGCTTGAAAACTGTATAAAAGTTTAATTAAAGATAAACTTTTGATTGGGAATCAGATCAAAAGCTCCAATGAAAGTTTACTTATTAGTTTTTTGAAATGTTACTCTTTATATTTACCTCTCTGGCCAAATAATCAAAAAACTGTCATACTATAAATTAAGTTCGGACTAGAGCTTTCAATTTTAAGTTAAAGATTCAGGTAGATAATTTAAATGGATTACCGTCTTGGACTTTAAAACAATAAATTGATTTCAGTACACTGCTTTACTATACATAGCATAGCTGTTAAAAGCTTTAATAAAAGCTTAATTAATATATTTTTAGCTTTAGCAGAATTTAATATTTTTAAAAGCTTTACAAAAATATTAAAACAATTGGAAAGCGCACACATTTGTTCGTAAGCACCTAATGAATGAAGCTTTCAATATTTATATGTTACCGCGAGAGTTTATCATTTAACATTTTAACAAAACACGAAGTGCTACTTTTCATATTTTCAAAAGATTTTGTACAGTTTTCTCGTTTCGATGAAAAGCTTCAGTTTCAAGTTTTTAATTGGTAGAACTAAATTTCAGGCGCTGCGTTGTAACGATCTATAGTTAAGTACTGAAAGCTCTTTTTCGGAGTAAATTTGAAGTTCCTAAGATCTCAGTTCAATTCAATTTAAATTTTCAGGAAGTGATAAAAATACCAGAATATCAATCAACTCCCGTTCTTATTGCGTTTAGTGTAAGTTTGGGAGCGGCTGCCCCTATATAATAACAATGTGTTTTCGGGTAGAATTTAATTACATTTGCCACCTCATATATACATACTCCCATTTCTAATGAATAAAGCTCCAACTGATTTTTAAATTCCAGTAAATCATAAAGCGACCATTTCTATTTTAAATTTTATTATTTTCTGCTGTCATTTTTACGATACGCCAAGACAAATTTCCCAACGACTATATATACACATACATATATATATATATATATACTCACATATACATATATATATCATAGTACAGAGATACAATAAAAAAAATAAAAAGCTCGTCCTCGTATCGTTTTTATATTATAATATTGTTTGGTAGATACTCGTTTTTGTTTCTCAGCAAAGATTTAACCAATGTTGACACTTTACTCTGCTAATATTTATAATTCGTGATCCGGACTGAATGTTTTCCGAGTACACAAAACATCATATACACAATAAAATTATAAAATTGTCTATATTGTGTTATACGAGAGCATATATTCATGTACATATATACAGACATGTAAGTTTTGACGAAGATGAATCTCAATTTAATATTTTATGTGTATCCAAATCATGAAAAGGGAATTTTTTTTTGGATTTTTTTTTTAATTTCAAGAGACGCAAGTAAATTAAATAAAAATCCCCAAAGGCAAAATAATTTTTTGTGATATACACATGCCGCACGCGAATTTTTGTTACATGGTTTAATATTGTATGTATGTATGGTTAAACGAGATATAATTCCTAGAACCCGTCCCCCCATCGTACAAGTCAATATTGTTCAAATAAATAAAATACATGAAGAGTTTGTGTATGAAAATTGAAAAACCAATCAACCCCCATTTTTAATGATAACAATCGAATTTTCTTATCATCATATCCATATACATACATTTATACGAGTACATATACATATATACATCCATCATCAAAGAATGTGTATAAAAAAAATTAAAAGCTCTAAGCACAAAACATAAAAGGTTTAAACTTTACAAAAGTTCAACAAAAATAAAATAAAAAATCTATTTTTTCAAAAGTTTTTTTCTTTTTTTTTCCAAAGCACTTAAAATACTTTGAATTCTCGTTTTTATTTTTACACAATACAGGCAAAAGGAAATCTCGAAGCGTAGGAGGGAAAAATATAATGTTCAAGAGGAAAATTTACTTAATGTTTTTCCCCATTTTTCTTCGTTTCAGTATTTCTATTATTTATACATTAAAAAAGATAAAAAAAAATAAAATAAAATAAAAGTTTTCTAGTAAAAATATATAAAAATAAAGTTTTTCTTTTAGTTTTGTGTGTCTATAAAATATATAAAAAATTTTCTTTTTTTTTTATTTTAACTTTTCATTTTTCTATTTCTGTATTATAGTTTTTCCTTTGCATTTTAAAATAAAATAATTTTATTTACATAAATTTGCGGTTTATTTATTAATTTTTTGCGAATTTTTTTAATTTTAATTAAAATTATTATTCATAACTTTCAAGCACATCTATACACACACACACACACATATACACATACAGCCGCTCATTTTAAAATAATTTTTAACATTTCGAACAAATAATCCTCATACAGACGTCAGTCATTATTGAAGTTTCAATGATCTCGTACAAAGTAATTCCATTGAAAATTTATAGAACTTCTATTAACTCTATGAAAAGCTTTACCTCTAATTTTTAAACTTTTCGCAGTGATTTTAGCAAACAAGCCTGGGGCCCTACTATGACTTTCTATATCCAACAAAATTTTACCATATCCATTTTTAACGGTTGGTAGGATAACCTGTTTTAACCTGTTTTCAATTTTCTGAGTCGCATCGATCCATATCGCCTTTGCTGGTTGTCCCTGAAAACTTTCTATATACTGAACAAAACGCATATTCTGGTAAGGTTTTCTTCACCGCCCCGAGCCACTTTGTTACATATATACTCGATTCATTCTGTGGGAATAGAATGATAATTTCACCGGAGACCAGCATATCATTTATTAAGACAAGAAATTCAGTTTCGAATTTGCGAATCGGTAATGGGGAAAATAGATGCAACAACATTTTTGACGACTACATTGGTGTACAGCAAACCCACTCATTTTTCAGATTTGACATGCCTTCTGTACGCAACTGGATTTGGGTATCCCTAAGTGACGATTTAAAACCGGCCAAGAATTTTAGGGATTGTTTTCCGTAACCAATGGCCTCAATTAATAACGCATTTCCGCGGAAGCCTTTATTATAATCTGACTGACTCGGCACACGCGACCTTTTACGTTCTCAAAGAGGACTAGATTTAGGGCGCCCACAATTTCATTATAATTATCCTATGCGCTTGTTCCAATCATTTGCCAAGTTTAGTCCATGACTTAATTGGCATATATTTCAGACCCACCACCCCTGAGTTAAATGGCAATAAATCATCGGCCTTTTAAATATCGAAAAGTGAGTTCAAGGATATGGAAGAGGGGAGCTCTGCCATATCCTTGAAGTCACTTTTCGAATTGTCCGCAATAAGTTTCTTAAACTCGCCTTAAATTCATCGGAAGTAATTGAGTGGGTTAACAGTTGCGGACTGAATGAAAACCCAGAGAAAACAGAGCTGGCCCTCTTGGACCAGGAAGCACAAACTTTCTCAGTGTGGCCCGCCAATATTAAATTATACTCGCTTGATCTTTACCGATAGAGCGAGATACCTCGGACTCTGGAGAGCAAGCTAAGCTGGAAACCGAACATTTTAGAATGAGTAAACTCCACACAAAAATGCCATTTGAAAGAGATGGGTTATGGACCACTCAGTGGTCAAATCTGTACAATACTGTATGGGGTGCTGTTTGGTGGCCAGCGTTAACAATTATAGCTAACCTGAAACTATTGATGAAAGTCTAAAAAACCACCTGCTTGTGTATAAGTTCAGCCTTCAGGAGCACACCTAGCCATGCTCTGCAGATTCTCTTTCATCTCACTTCCATGGATCTTGCGGTTCAGCAGCTTGCTTCTTACACAGCCATTCGGCTCAAATCCATATATATTTGGACCTGTAACAACATAGGGCATTCATATATCCTGTGCAACAGGACAATTCTGGAAACTACAGACTATTTCTGCACCAGAGAGGACTGCTAAGCTTCTTCAGGAATGGCTCAAAAAGTGATAGAGAACCTCTCTAGCTGTGAGGTATTCTGTGAAGCACTAGGGGTCAACCTCTCTTTTTGTCTTCCCGACTTTTGCAACTGTTGTTTAAGTTGAAATTTTCGCGATAATGGAAGTCATGGACTGGTTGAAGTATAATGTAATGTAAAACGTAGCCCAGAACTGTCTGGCATCTTTAAATAAAATGGCTCAGATCAGTTCAATATCCGCTTGACGTGGGTGCCAGGCCACTTCAATATCGTAGGGAATGTAAAGGCAAATGAGCTGGATCGCAAGGGCAGAGCACGCCTTATATCACAAAGCAGGCTGGATATAAACGTACCGCTTGTTTCCTGTAAGCTGCTGCTTCAAGAGCAAGCAATAAAAGAAATGAACGACAGATGGTCTAACGCTAGTTCGTGTGTAATATATCGTGTGCAAATCTGGCCTAGACTTGACCAGCTCAGGTGCGGCCAACAAATATCGCTTCGACGGCACCATATTGGTATGGTCGTTGGAGCTATAACGGGACATTTTCTCACTGTGGTACATGCGATCAGACTAGTCCCTGTTATGATTTCTGCCGTAGCTGAGGTGATGAAGAGGAGGAGGAAACTGCCCTCCATCTGTCCTCTGCACCTGTCCCAGTCTAGCGTATACAGCAGAAAATTTATGGGAATTTCCTCTTTGGACGATCTGACGGATTTCTGTAAGATTGAGATTCAAACCAATTTTGTGCCTATGCTAGTCCTTTAGGAAGGCCACCCTGATCTAATCTAAGCTAATTCCATTAAAAATTTATTGACCTTTGCAAATTTAAATTTTCTCTTTAAAAAGCTTTACTTACCTTAACTGCCAATCTGAAATATTCATTTTAAATTTTACTCAGTGATTTTAGCAAACAAGCCTGTTTTCAGTTTTCTGAGTCGCATCTATCCATGTTGCCCCACTGATTCGGCACACATTACTTATTACGTCCTCATAAAGGACTAAATTTAGCTCACGCCCACAATTTTTTTATAATTTTCCCATGCGCATGTTCCAATAATTTGACCAGTTTAGTCCAAGACGTAACCAGTATACATTTCAGACCCACCAGGCTCTGAGCAAAATGGCAATAAATTGTAGGGTTTTTGAAAACCTTCCCCTCTTCCATATCCTCAAACTAAGCTTCTTAAACGTATTGATGTCCTTGTTCATTGAATAGGTTTTTCGTTATAAACCCGGGTTGCCTCATAATTGTAATCGAATGAGGGAATTTGGATCCGGACAGGTCGCATATGGGACATTACCCAAAATATACATCATTTCGGTGTTTTGTTCCTGTCCTGATGATTCATAAACTTATCGTTCGAATATAATCTCTCTTGTTGGTATATATAGAAGTTAAGAGTTGGTGGCATATTTGATCGATGGGTTATGGTCGAGGTTTACTGTAATTTTACCACTTCGAAGAGATACGTTTTAATTAATTAATTCTTACACATAATCACTGTTGCTTGGCATTACATTTTCATCATCACGACCTATCGATTTTTTATGAAATGCTTCTATCCTCAACCTCAGATTGATATTTTACATTTCAACATTAAGTTTGTTAATTTGGAGGTCGTCATCTAATATTCGTGACCCCGAATCTTCATGGATCGTAGCCTGATTGTTCCCAAAGTTTCTCGTAATCTCGACAAAGTAATCAGTCCGTCCGGACTTTATTGTGATAAAGGAGCTTCAATTTTTCGGATACCTGGTCAAATGAGGCATTTGCAATCGGCACTCTTTTATTTTTGGCGCTTTTAACTTTTTTGAATTTGTTGCATTTGCTTTATCAGTCATTGAATCTACTTTGTCAGCAAAATTGCTAGATACACCACAACACAATTTGATTAGAATTATAAGGAGTTTAAAGTAGGTGATATCTGAAATGTTCTTTGCAGAACTCAGTATAGTAAAATATTAATCAGGAGCTCGTGAAACCATCACGTATAAACCTCAATATATTACAATTCAACTCTATGTATCTGTACAAAATTTCAAATCGGGAATATGGGAAGAAATAAAGCAAACCTCAATCACAAGAGCATCAGAAGGTATCCATGAATAGGTGATATAATTTCAAGGTCAAAATGTCAAAAAGCTCAATTATCCCGTTTTAAAATGTTGGTCTCCCAGGACTAGTTCTGAGTCAAAATTGTCATTTACTTCTGAGGCATGCAGCCAAAATATATTGGAACGGGTAAACCCATGATTTAAAGTCGAGCAAGAAGACAGTGGTTTCAACTTCAGCCGCATTATCTAAATTTAACAATTCTAGGACAATTGACACTTTGAGATCGGCGCCATCCGAAAAATGGCAGGTAATCATTTTTGAATTGTTTCGTGGCCTAAGTGAGTAGAACTGCGAGGCAAATCCATTACATATTTAAAGCCAAAGTCATTGACGGAATCCCATAATAATCGCCGTATCATAAGCGAAAAGAGATATAGATGAAGAAAAATGCTTGACCTGTCGAGATCAAGCGTCAAGAAAATTATAAGAATGAATCCGAAAATACTCGAATTGAACTCTCTGAACTATAACTGTGGTTTGTAATAACAGTGGTATTCACAAACCAATTACATCAGAACCCATTTGCAATCAATCAAACTTTTTTAGGGAGGTGCAAAGAATGCAAATAGACAAAGGTGTATGTGACACATCAGTGCATATGTTTGCTTCAACAAATAAGTGGCACATGTTTGTATATAGGTTCAGTACGAAAAATGTCGTCGAGGCAACTAGAAGTTAATTTGAAGTCAATAAAATTAAATCTCAGAAGGAAATTCAATAAACATTTTCAAATTTGTTTAAACGAGTTCGCAAATATTGTGTCAGAATTCTCCATTCGAAACTTTGAAGTATATGGCCTTATGAGAGTGTGTTGTCCCGTTCCTACGTCTGTGTGCGTGTTTCAATTCATTGTTTTTTTTATAGATGGTCCAGTTGGAGCAATAGTCGGACTGTCGAATTAGGGTTTAAAGTTATAGGATGGAGAGAAGATGGAGATTGCTTCCAAACCAGAATTGTTGCATCAATAATTCAGTCAACCTTGGCTGTAATGCCCTGCATTTCTGGAATTCATATCAGTTTTATCTCAGTTTAACACAAACCTTATAAGCAACAGAAAAATTTTCTATAATATAACTACATATACAGTTTATAGTATATGTCACTCATAAATCGCAAATGGTAATCAAATAAATTGAAAAAAAATTGCTTTGGAGCAGCAAGTTGCACAAAAATAGCTATGTCTGGAGAAATGGAAAAAAATTCGGAAAAAAATCCTAATTTATAATCCCCAATGCAGTCATGCTATTCTGTTGCTGCTGCTACACACCCTTATCTCGTTTTGTGCTGAAATTTCTGAAATGAACAACACTATTGTTGTATAGTTGTTAGTATTTTTATACAGTATTCGTTTTTTTTATTATCTCTCCAGTATATGTAGTATGAACATATGTATATAGTGTTACAGTTATTATATATAGTTTAAAGTTTTCATGAATTAACATTACTTTGTTATCTTAAGTAAATATGTAAGACTTACAATTTTTTATTATTTTTTATTATTCAAAGGAAACAGAAATATAAAATAAAATTACAACAATCCAAATATATATGTACAGTGTGTACTCTTAAGAGAAAATTGAACTTTTATCACTGGAAATTATAAAAAAAAAGTCCGAAGAGATAACATATTACAAGACAATAGTAATTACTGTATAATATACGACTTCATGAAAGACTTGAAATACTGAGAATTTGTTTTTTTTTCTTGTCAACAATACTCATAAGAACCGACATTTTATATGACGGCTGGATTACTAAAGTCAACACATATAATAAAACCGACAACAATAATTTCTGATGAAATTTTACATTTTATTTTGTGTCTGATAAACGATTTTGATTGTACAATGTTGTTGAATGTGCGGTGTGAATAATTTTGATCAAACTGCGGGAACCAAAGTCAGTACCCGCACCCATTAATATTTATACTACTTAAAATTGTCTAAAAGCACATCTAGCGTTCTTTCTATTTAATATAAATTAATGAGACAATAAACAAAAGAACTAAAGTATACAACATATTCGATTTTCCCACAAAAGCTTGTTGAAATCAAGCAAAAGCTCGAAATGTATTCTCCAAACCTATTGATTTTTATGAGAGCTAAAAATTTGAGGCAAAATATTTTTAAAAGCTATAATCTATAAATGCAACACAATTATGCTGATATAAAGCTTTCACAAAAATCATAAAAAAATCAAGTTCAAAAGCGAATTAATGTTTTAACACAATACGTTAGACAATTTTTTGTTAGAGATACCAACCGTTTTAAATTATAGTTATTTTTTAATTTTTGGTGATCTTTTACTTGTAAAGAAAATCTAAAATCTCAAGATTTATGTCTTAACTTTCATCGATTTAGCACAATACACAACCTTTTCAACCTCCACCATAATGAAAGCTTTTATATAATTCGAAAATGGTAAGTTTGTAAAGATTTCATGTAGAATATTCTTAAAACAAATGTAATGATCAAATAAAAAATAAAATTCTTCAGTTTCATCACTGGAACTCAGCTTTAAGCTACTAATATTTTTTGAACTTAATAAGAACTATGGCCGAATGAACGAATTTTGCTTGTTTCATAATCAACATACAACATATAAATGGAAGTTCAGCATGAGGAAATCTTTCTAAGATTGAAGCTTTTTACCCACGTAACTCAATTAGTTATTGTTATAATATGAATGCGATGATGAAAAGTTAAAACATAAATTCAGTAAAAGCTCGATCTACATTCGCTAAAACTATTGATTCATTCTAGAGCTTTAAGGCAAGAAAATTAATTAAAAAAACTATTTCGCCGTCGGTTGAAATGTTAATATATTTTCGAGCTTAAGAAACAGAACAAGCTTCGATGGCTTATTATAAACCAGCTAACAGGATCTGCTGTTGAAGTTTGCCATGACAAAACAAAACTCGAAAATACTAATTAGTTAATTTGGTTGTTCAGAAAGCTCCCGAATTTAAAAAATAACAATTTATGAATAAGTCGTCAAAAACTAAATATTATTAAACATTAAATTTGTATTTGAATGAAAACCTATACTGAAAGCTGGTTTTTCATATTTTAATTTTTAATGGTTTCTATAATGTTAGAGCTTTTAAAAACTATAACTGTCCAAATAATTTAATTGTATGTAAGCAAAACATTATATAATTTTATGAATACTACACACATTAAAAGCTTCGATGGCTAATTTATAAAAAACTTAAATATTTTATAAAATTAGTAAGCTGAAGTTTTCATACTATGTGTACATAATAATAGAGCTTTCACGCGACTAATAAAGAAAATTGTTTGATAATTAAATGTGGTATTGTATTCAGCCCTAAAAGCTTTCATAAAATCATTCAACTTATCAATTTGAAAAAGTTCACGAACTTCAAGTATCAAAGTGAATTGAAATTTAGTACAAAATCTTAGGAAAGATGTTAAGCCTGTCTCAAAAAGCACCAATAAATTATTTTTTTCGATCGGTCGAGTTATATAGAGCTTTTATGGAATATTCTAAATTTAATGCGGAATTTTGTTACAACAATGAAAATATTTTATAAAACTAAACCTAAGCAGATAATTCAGTATTCTAAATGTCGTTTGGGCTATATGAACTTCTAAAGCTCTTTTTAAAACAGCTTTCTGACATAAAATATTTACAAAGCTTAGTACAAAGTATGGCCAATTGAACTGATTTTGATTGCTGCATAAGCGATATATTATCAACTTAAAATTCACGTTCAGTATGAAAAGAGCTTTAATAGATAAACCGGTAATTCTTAAAATTGAAGCTTTTACGAACTTAATTTAATTATTAAAGTATTCATAAGTATAATATGAAGGCTATGAAGAAAAGTTAAAATATTAATTCAGTAAAAGCTCGATCTATACTCTCAATTGAATCATTATAGAGCTTTTAAGCAAGAAAATTGATAACAAACTATCAAACAAATGAAAAATTATGTTTGAGTGTTTTCCATCTCAGCTTTGAATAATTATTTCCAAATGAACTATTATCGAATTGGTTATCAAATTTTTTTTAGAATATTTTATATTGTGAATAAGCATGTAGCTTACTCTATAACTACAAAGTAGAGCTTTTTAAAAAAATGCTACAAAGATCTGTTTTTGAAGTATACCCATAATAAAACAAAACTCAAAAATATTAATAAACTAATTGAATCAGTCAAAAAGTTTCCGAAATTAAAAAAATTAAATTTGGTAGTTAGTAATCGGCAGAAAGGGCAAAATCATAAAAAGCTCAATTTTATTAAACATTTTGATGGCATTTGAACGAAAAGTTTTCAGCCTCGAAAGATTAGTCAGAGCAAAACGATCTTTAAACAGAAAGCTCGCAATATATAATATAATATAAAGCATTAAATTAATAATGCAATTGGTTTTTTCCACTGAGCTTTTAATGTTGAAGCAAATTATTTTAATTTCAAATAGTAGTAAATAAAAAGTTAACACTTGAAAATTCTCGTTTATAAAAAAACAATTAAA
Organism: Tipula unca; assembly: GCA_951394425.1. Classification (NCBI taxonomy): domain Eukaryota; kingdom Metazoa; phylum Arthropoda; class Insecta; order Diptera; family Tipulidae; genus Tipula; species Tipula unca. Next base: position 13,809,655 of record OX596382.1, read on the forward strand.
TCAAAAAAATTAAAAGTGGTGGAATACTCCAGCACTAGCATGTACGCTACTTACTGTGCCAACGAGGGCGGCAATTATATCAAATTCCGTTATTACTTAATTATATTTTTGAAATGAACTTTTTCACTCAGAGCTTCAACATCTTCCATAAAATTATATCATTTATAGATTTCAATATTTATTTGACATTTTTAGTATTTCTTCTTAATTTTAAATTTAAAACTGATAGTTTCGAATAAGCTTTTCATCGACTTTTTATTTAATAAACCAAAAATAAATTTTAAAGTTATTTATATATTTGTAATAGAAATTCTGATTTCTAAAACCCAACTATTTAAAGTTTCAAGATGTTTCAAGCTTAATTTGGTCAACTAATTAAAGATTATATTCTCCAAAATTATTTTTACTATTATACGAACTTTTATCGTTTTAAACCAAGAGCTTTCAAACGTGTTTTATTATTTCTAAAGAAAGCTTTAGTAAAATGTAGGAAAACGTGGTGAGGCAGGTTAATATAAGTCATCAAAAAGCTTTGTTTAGTAGCTTAATTTATATTATTGACTTTTTATTTTCGACAAAATGTATGCCTCGTTATATAAGTGAACGAACTGATCCATCTGTTGTAAAAGTTTAGCTAGACTAAAAAAAAGTTATATTCTTAATTAAATTGAAAAAAATAATAATAAAAAAATTAAATTAAATTTTTAATATTAAAAAATATATATTTTTTGTGCTTAAATGAACGCCAACAAAAAGCATAAAATTTTATGTTATACTCTGCTTTTTATTGTCATTGAACTAGAAAAGCTTTTTGAGATGAAAAAAAAAATCGTTTTTATTTTTATTTTATTATTAAAAAGATTTAACAATTTTCCTTTTATGTATTTCTATTTTCCAGTCTCGTTTCTTTCCTCTATATACTGTATATAGCCCGATATATATAGATAGTATACAGCTTATGTATACTTTAATGTTTCTTCATACTTTTCTATGTGATGTTCGGTTATTTAGTTTTTGTTGCTAGATTGGTTCGACTAAAAATAAAAAATTTTTAAAAATGGTAGAATATTAGAAAATTATAATGAAAATCTTTGTTTATTTATTTTATACCTTTTTGTTGTTTTTGTAACGAAAACGTAAAAAAATTGAAAAGGTTTTACGGTTGTAAATTAAAAATGTCCAGACATTAGGGTTTTAGTCATGCTCCACCGAGCAGTTTTTATTTTTTCATCAATTTTTCCAATAAATTATTAAATAGAACTTCTTGTTCAATTTATCTTCAATAAAGGTATACATAAATCGTAAAGCTTATTACATTTTCAAGATAATTATTAGTAGAATAAATATTTTGTATTTCATAATTTTTAAACCATTGGTCAATTTTGTACTAAATTGCTCAATGTTGTTCTGCAATGATCCATTCAAATCTGATTGTCAATAATACTGGTTTCGTGGATACCTATTAATTTAAAAAAAATTAATTATCATTACAATCTATTGCTCAATTATACATCAGACATTGCTCATTTTGAGTTGCTCAAAATAAACTTCAATAAAGGTATAAATCGTAATGCTCATTGTTTTAAGATAATTAAAAATGCAATTTTTTATATTTTATAAAGAAAGTGAAAATCGTTGCTTAAAGTCAAGTTGCTCACTTTTATTTGCTAATCATTATTAAATAATATTCACTAAAACGTCACCAAATTTGATTGTCAAATACTGGTATGTGGGTTACTACACATTTAAAAAAAAATCAATATAATAAAAATCTGTTGCTCAATTATATATCAGAATTGCTCATTTTGAGTAGCGCAACATAAACTTCAACGAAGGTATAAATCGTAGTGCTTACTGTTTTAAGATAATTAAAAATTTGATTTTTTATATTTTATAAAGAAAGTGTAAATCGTTGCTCAAAATCAAGATTGCTAATCATTATTAAATAATATTCAATACAACGTCACCTAATTGTGATTCAAAAATCATTATTAAATGTTAGCTCAATTATATACTCAATTGCTCAATATAGTTCTCCAATATTGCATTCAAATATTGGAATGCATTTAGTTTTTAATAAATTTTCTATCATAACTAGCAATAATTGATATAACCAAGTGACTAACAAGTTTCACATTGTTAAAAAAAACGATGTTGCTCAATATTTGCTCATTACGCTTACGCATTCAACCCAGTAAATAGAACATTAGCTTATTTTAACCTTGACAACCCAAATATTATAATACGGAACCATGAAACGAAGATCTGTTTTCTCCGATCTAAACCATTAAAAAAAACAAATTTTGTCAATTTGAATATTTTTACAAGTGGAACCTGACAGATGTTTACAAAAATAAATATTAAAATATTCCAAATTAATCAAATATTTATTATTGCGATACATGTTGTATAAAATAATGTCGTATACGTAAATATTTTGGTTGTTGTCAACCGTGTAACCCTTTTTTTTTTTTGTTTAGCTCAAGGTGGGCTTTTTTCAAGCTTTACAAACATGCTTTTTATATAATACATACATACATACATATAAACCAAATTTCAAACACCTTGTGCAGCAATAAAAATTAAATCTAATATTTGCCCAAAATGAAACAACATTGTCTATGGTCAGTGCCAATGTTATTATTTCATTAAAAAAAAAAAAAAATTCGCAAAGCTTTTTCTCATGACTGTTTACATGTATTTAGTAAACATAAAAATCAAAAAAAATTTTTTGGTTGTATATATATAACACACAACATTTTTATTTACAAGTTTTGTATATAGTCGTATATACGTTCAACTTAAATATTGACTATATGCTTTTGTGTAAGTTAAACATTTAAACGAAATCAAACTGGAAAATATTTGTATTATTTCTTTAAGCCAAATAGGCCAAATATTGGTCCAATAAACATACAATCATAATATTAATACATAATAACAACAACAACAACACTATATATGTATACATAGCTAGTTACTAAAAATACTTCTAATAAAATCACCAATAATAATAATGTTAATAATAATTCAAAACGAAAATAAAATAATATTGGTTTTTCATTTTCCGATGATTTTCCGATTCGATTTTTTTTTATCGTACATAAGGGAACACTGTTTATACATATGAAGACGGGTGGACGCAGTTTAACGCTGGACATGTAATGCAATATAAATTCATAAAATCATTTAGATACAGATAGATTAACATAGGTCCCACAATTTGTGCCCGTTGTAAATTTTATATTAATCATCTGGAGACAATAGTATATAATAATAACAAAATTGGGGTCCAGTTTATTAACATATGTTCCACACATTTTCACATATCCTTTATCCTTTATACATCCATCAATAATATTATAATGACGTAATCTAGGTTTTGACCAACATGGGTTCCACAATTTAATCTGACCTTAAAGACGATTGGAAATTGTTAACATGTACGTTTCACAATTCGGAATTATTTAACTAAGTACACTGAACCAGTTCCACAAATTTTGACATTTACATACCAAGAACTCATAGAAATGAAACCGGTTTTGTAGTAACGACGCTTTTTTTAAGTAGCGTTGTATGAGGTATACATGTACCATGTACAGGTATATAGGTCCCACAGTTTTTGTTTATTCTGGACTGTGTATTTGAAGATAATAGTATAAAATAATAATAAAAACATGGTCCACATTATATCCATATATGAACATATGTTCCACATTTTTTAAAAACTATATTTATGACTAAATTTATGTTCCACCAAAAATTTCATTCATCAAGAAATTATAATGTGGAATTTTGGTTTTGACCAACATCAGTTCCACAATTTTATTGTCATTAGACTGTATATGGTAGATACTTTTTGACATGTACGTTCCACAATTCAGACATATTTTACTAATTACACTGAACAAGTTCCACAAATTTTGTCATTTCCATACCAAGAACTCATAGAAATTAAACCGATTTTATAGTAACGATTCTTTTTAAGTAGCATTGACGGGATAAACATGTACCATGTACATGTATATAGGTCCCACAATATATGTCTATTCTGGACTCGGTATCTGGCAGACAAAAGTATAAAATTATAATACAAATATGGTCCATATTATATCCATTTATGAACATATGTTCCACAATTTTTTAAACTTTATTTATGTCCAAATTTATTTTCCACCAAAAATTTCATCTATCAATAAATTTATAATGTCGTAATTTAAGTTTTGACCAACGTAGGTTCCACAATTTTATATATGACACTTTAAAAAGTAACTTTAAAAACGATTGAAAATTTAACAAGTACTCTCCACAATTCAGAAATATTTAACTGAACAAGTTCCACAAATTTTGTCATTTCCATACCAAGAACTCATAAAAATGAAACTGATTTTGTAGTAACGACACTTTTTTTAAGTAGCGTTGTATGAGGTATATATGTACCATCTATAGGTCCCACACTTTGTGTTTATTCTGGACTGTGTATCTGGAGATAAAAGTATAAAATAATAATTAAAATATGGCCAACATTATTATATTTATGTCTAAATGTATGTTCCACCAAAAATTTCATCCATCAATGAAAATATTATATCGTCATTTAGGTTTTGTACCATCATGGGTCCCACAATTTTATCTGTTACATATGTGTATATGATAGATATTTTACTAACTGAACAAGTTCCACAATTTTAATCATTTCCAATCTATGAATTCTGATCGACGCTGTTTTTTTGTATGGTATTTTTATGCAGCGTTATACGAGGTACACCTGTACCATGTATATGTGTATAGAGAATGTGGAGTGCAGAATATAAAATAAAAAAAAATTATTTTCTTGTACTCTATGTGTATTTGCTATCGACAAACTTATCGATGGTGTTGTTGTACGAAAAAATTTTCATTTTGGGAAAATTAAAAAAATAAATAAAAATAAAAATTCTGTCTATATACATTATCGAGCTATAAGTTTACTTTAGTTTTTAATTGTTTATATTTAGTGTTATGTCAATTTTGAGTATTAAACTAATTAAATTGATATATAGACTATGTGGATGGATTGGTGATTGGGAACTGAAATTTGATATGTATTTCGAATTCCATTCGATTATTATCGTTTTCGTTAATAAACACACAACAACACACAAAACAACAATAGGAGGAAATTTAATTTTTGCGTACAAAAATTAAGTTGTTTATGGGATTAAAAATGTATTTTATGTAATTAATATTGGGATGGATGAGTTTGATCGGTTATGATGTGTGTTTCATTTTATATTAATTTAAGGGTAGAATGAAATATTTAGTGTGAGTGTGTATGGATGGAGCCAGATCTGTCTCGTTATTATTTACATTACAATTGTAGATATTTTTGGTTGAAGGATTCATGGCTTAAATCTAGTAAAAAACTACAAACACGAAAATCAATTATTTATTTCAAACGCAAACTTAATAGACAAATCTCAATTTTGTATACTGGGCAAAAAAAAGAGATAGTTTTAAAAATATGTAGATAAGTAAACGGATCATTAAATATTTTTTTAAAGCTTTCAAATTACTAAATAGGATAAGGTATGCCGATTTTAAAATATGTTTGAACTGATCGTTTACATTTTTATGTAAGCTCGTAAAAAACTATTTTTTCATCAATTTAAATGCACATAATTTAATAAATAAAAGTTCAAGAGAGGTGTGGGAATTTTTTTGAACTTTTGATTTTTTACAAGCTTTTGGTGTTTGAGCTATTAAAACATTTGTTTGATATATAAAAAATATTTCTAGAAAGCTCAACTAAATATAACATGTCTCATGTCATAAAATCTAAATATTTTTATGATTTCACCACATAGGTATAGTTTCTGAAACATGTTCTAAATTAACGAGCTTTTCATACCCAAAGAATTAATGATGTGCGATTTAAAAGCTTTCGAAGTCTTAGCGTTTTATGTTTAAATTTAGTCGTTTGAAAATAATACTTTCCACCATTAAAAGATTTGTAAATTTAATCAAAAAGCTTCATATACTATTAATAATTTTAAACAGAAAGCTTTTCAAAAAAAAAATTTGAATTTGTTAAACATTAGCATGGCAACTGCTGATTGTATTTTCAAAAATAATTACTTATATCGCGCTTTAGTATTAAAGCTCATAACACGTTTTAAATATCTCAGTTATAAAAATTCTATACCTACCTAAATAAAACGACATGATCCCATTCAGACGAGAAATTAAACTTAATGAAAATCAAATAAGAATATTACACAAGTTCTATCAATCGACAGGGTTCTGGCCAACTATGCTATTCAAGGTCAAATTTACTTGAAACCTTATATTAGAAGACCCTAAGCTATTTTCTACAAAAATAAATTGGCTGGACTATTCCAGATAAGACGAAATTTATTTGGAATTATCAAATTCCAGTTGGGACTGGTATATCTGGAGAGATTACAATCCAATTTATACCTCAAGCTCGTAATGAGTACAGAGATTAATTTTAAACGTATTTGGCATGCTATGCCCATTTTGGCCTGAAATTTCGAAACTTGGTATGGTCAAATTATGTTTATATTATATTTATCCTTTAAATTTGGAGATTTTTTATGGTGTTCATGGCCAGATCATGAACAAAACGTTATAGAAAAATTATTTACAAAAAACGAATATGTATTTTTTGGTTTGTACCGGATTAGTGCCAAAAAATTTTTAGGATGTGCTCAACATGACCTTAAATTTATTGACCGATTTCACTCAATATCGGTTTAAGCTCAAAAATAATTGAGTTGGATAGTTGCAGATAAGTCAAAATCTATTTGGCATTCTTTAAGTGCTATTTGAGACTGGCATCATTATAAAAGTGTTGTTAGCAAATTAAAAGTGTTCTAAGCAAATTATACATTCTGGTGAGAATTATTACGTATAATTAATGGCTGGGCTCTATTCAGATTAAATTTAGTAGACATTTTTTATCAGAATACTCATTCCCCTCGGTTATTTCTGGACAAATTTCTGACAAAATTGGTTCCTAATTTTTGCCGGAAACTCTTGAATTTATTTGGCATGCTTCCCGGAACGCATTGGGCCAAGTTGCATTTCAATTTATAAAAATGCTATTATCCGTTGCGAATGATTTAGCCAGACTTTGCCAGTAGTAGTCGGGGCACTTGAGTCCAAAGTCATATGACGTCATGATGACCTTGAAATTGACGTCATGACCTTGACAAAACGGTTTATTCTAGCTTTTGATGTGATCGATTTTGCAATAGGTTCCTGTACGCAATGGAGTAAAGTTGTTTTCGATCATTCAAGAATTCTCCAAAATTCGAGTACAAAATTTAAATATTATTTTTACAGTTTAAAATTCGAACAATTTCTGTTAAATAAAAATACAAAATTCGAAATTTATACATACAATTTTATCGGTAGTTTAGTAAACTTCAAAAATTTGTGAGTATTCGAAAAGCGATTTGAGAAAATTTTCAAAATTCAAAATCAAAATACATAATACATATACATTCAAAAACTGTTATTGTCATATTACAAAATATTTCAAAAAGTGTGGAAAATTGACGATTTTGAATAAAGATAAACTAACATTTTTTTTGAGCAACTATGATACAAATCGACCTGTTGGATGTAAATGGGATTCTAACGAATTTAGCAAAATTTAAGTGGCTCCTCAAAAATGGGAAAGATTCATTGTTGTTCTATAGCCTTTTTTGTCCTATACAGTACGCCGTTGATAATTTATAGCATTAAAAGGGGTAATGGCCCTATACCAACTGTATAAAACATTTTAGAATGGTATCTACATTTCCCACATCTTGATTTTTAAAATCTCATTAGAATATCGAAATTTTACTATAATCTCGTATACATACACATTAAAACCAGTAGCACCATTAACCACTCAACCACGAAAAACAATTCCAAAAACCATATCGTTTGGTAATTTATTAAACAAACCACCCAATTTTTGTTAAAAATCAAATATCTCTAATATTGATGGCGTCTAAATGACTGAAATCATGTAATTACAAAGTTTTTTTTTGTTAATTTTTACCCATATCCATGCATGACTGGCCTAACACATATCTTATACACATTGTTGTATATACGCATATTACCTTATGTCTTAAGACGTCTTTTCGAATGTGAGAATTTTTATTTAAAATCAACATGATTAATTATAGGCGAAGAAACAAGAAGATAAACATTATCATCGCACACACAGTGTGTTGTAACCATTAAGAAAATCTAACACATATGTACATATAAGAGCGAGAAGCGATTAGAAATATTTTAGAATCTATTATTTACATAAAATTATAAAATTTTTTTTTGGTGTTTAGAAATTTTGTGTTCGTTCATTTATGTATAATGAATAATTTAAATAAAAATAAAAACTTGCTAAACACTAAAAATTAGACAGACACACACACAAAATGGGAGATTAACGAGTATCATTATGTATGTACCTTAATATATGTAAAATAGCATATATGTTCATCATGTGTATGGTGTCGACGACAACGACGACGATGATGACAGCGATGAAGGCGTATGCTATATATTTGCTTTGGAATTAAAAAGCAACAATAATTGGCTAGCTATGTGATTGATGGCTGGTTAATCGATGTTTGGCTTAATCTCATTACAATATACAAGATTTGCGCACGTGGGTAAGTATTTACAAAAGCTTTATGTATGTGTGTTTGTGCTTTGATTTAACACTGATTTTTAGTCGGATTATCAATTTATTATATAATCGCATAATTATGTTGATTTTGGTTATTAATTATTATATAATTTGGTCGATAAATTTTAATGCCGGATTGGAATAAATATAGTAGAGTAAAGTATACGTTTTGTATACGCAGGACGTCAAAAAATCACAAGCCCCCCATAAAAAAAATGTATATTTACTTTGTAGGGATGCCAAAACCAAGTTTCAATAGAGTGATGTTCAGTAATCACTGATCAAATTAATAGTTGCTCAAAATTATTATTGTTAAATTATGGTATTTAGTCCAAAATTGATTCAATAATCACCTGGTTAAATTACCGTACACCTGGTTAAATTACCGTACACCTGGTTAAATTACCAGAATCCACCTGTAGCTTAAAATAAAGAAATTGTTGCTCAATTTTAAATAGATAATTTAAGTTGAAAAACTCGATCAAAATTTGTATTTGCTCAAAATTTATTTGAGCAAACATATACTTTGAGCAACACTGTCAAATTCTTTTAAAATTAATTTTTGAAGTTAAAGTTAGGTATCCAGTTTATAAGAGAGTAGCTCATTATTGGGTTAACTGAGCTAAAATAATATTTTAGTTTGTCATAACGTAAAGTAAAAGTTTCGTAATAATAAGTAATAAGTTTCGTAATAACGTAAAGCATGCCGGAGTACAGTTGAACGATTCTTCCGTTAGAGCCGGTAAGTCCATCATCCTTCAGTAGCACGCGCTGAGCGATTGATTGGTCGTCCTTTTCTGCTGACCATTTGCGTTGTTGTTGCAGAAAATTTGCATATTCAGAACTCACCATTTGCCAAAAAATGATTGTTGTAATTTTCGTAGATAAATAGAGCAACCTTGACATCCTTAACGTATGGCTCGATTATTGCAGTTAATGGACCACTAGGGCCATAATAGGCCTGGCGATATAGGTATAACAGAGCGTGAGTTCAATACAATTTTGATTTGAACGACAAGTGTGTTGAGCTCGTCGAAAGTTAGCGAGTTAAATTACGAGAATCCACGTGTAGCTGAAAATAAATAAAATTGTTGCTCAAATTTTAAATTAATTTTTGAAGTTGAAAATAGCGGTTTATAAGAGAGTAGCTCATTATTGGGTTAACTGAGATAAAATAATATTTTTGTTTGTCATAACCTAAAGTAAAAGTTTCGCTACCGCCCTTTTGTAGACTTCATATTGGATTTTTACATCAGCAACTAGTACAACTCCATTCATGCCGAGGTACAGTTGAATGTTTCTTCCGATAGACCATTTTAGAGGCTAAGTCCATGATCCTTCAGTATCACGAGCAGATCGATTAATCGTACGTCCTTTTCTGTCGGCCAATTGTTGCAGAAAATTTAGATATTCAGAACTCACTCTATTCCAAAACTGTTGGTATAATTTCGTAGATGGGCGTATCTAGATAGATAAAGCAATCTTAATCTAATCCTTAACAACTGGCTGAATGATCTTATTTCTCTAATGGAGCATCTGGGTCTTAATAGGCCTGCCGATAGTACTGTAAGAGGAAGTGAGTTCAAAACAGATTCGATTTGAATGACGAGGTCATATGACGTGTCGTAATGAAGTGTATTGAGGTCGTCGAAAGTGAGCGGGGCTGTTGTGATTTTGGCTCCATGAAAGTCGATCATTTTGACACCATTGTTCTAGATTATAAGTATGTGCTTGAGACTGGAACATATAATTGTTGGTGTTACATTTGTTGGTGGTTTACATTTGTTGGTGTTTTCCCTCGTATTCGATTGTTATGCGTATCGGGCAACAAAAATCGATCCCGATTGCGTATAATAGTCGAGCTGGTATGACCGGTTCTGCAGGCACGAGTATTTCATAAGATACTCGATACTTCTTGGCATGGTTTTGAAACATCTAATACATTTAATATTTATTTGACAAGCAACAATTTTTCTTTTAAATGGCTACAATGCTATTAGTAATGGCCAATAGTGCTTAAGTTGTGTAAATGGTCCACATGCAAATAAAACATTAGCATATTAGTAAACGGAGTAGTCTTGGCTAAAAGGAGTGGATGGTGTGAATCGAAGGGAAGATGGGAATTCTTGGAACGGTGAACTTCTTTGTTTTTCTGCAGTCCAAAATTTAATCTCTAAAATAAAAAGATTGGATATTCTCAACGGATGCTAGCAAGGCGTGGCCCCTTGTTTTTGGTTGTCTTGCATTTATAACAAATAGCCGTTGCAACTTGGTTAATGACTGCCTTTAGTGTATTTCATCTACAAAAAACGGAATTATTAAAGGTTACCACACTCTGGAACCTAAGTGCTCATTGAAAGCCGGCTTGTGTTAGATTCCATTGGCTCCTGTTTTTTAGGTTTTGAATTCTGGCAATCCGGTTCACGACGGAACACTGTCGTTGAGTCTGTCTAATATAGAACAGATTTTTCGAAATACTTGCTGAAACGCGCTTGGCATATACGGATGTAGATATTGAATGAAAACGAAGTATCGCCTAAAATAAAATCGTGATTCCAGTGCAGTCACGTGGTAATTAATTCCTGAACTTCCAAATACAAGTAAATTTGTTAATTTAATGTATTTGGATGTCAGATAAGCAGCGAGATCTGACCTATATTCTTATAAAATTCATATAACTTTTTTTGTTAAAAATTAAATGAAATCTGACTAAATTTTGATTGACATGAAACCAGCACTGAAAGTTTATTTTAACTAATTATGCCATTTTATTCTTGACATGATTTTAAGAACTTAGAGCCTTGTGGATTGAGTGCGTTTGCCCAATAAAGCTGCTAAAAGAATTAAACCACATACGTATTTTAGTTTTATATCTTTGAATCAAAAATTCCATCAAAAATATTTATAAATGTCACCTGCAACTCCATAACCAAATTAATAACGTATAATTAGGAATCAAAAAACAAATCCGTTCATTTTCCCATAATTACATTCACCAAAAACTATAATATTCGGCCTAATTAAACATTATTTACTCGTATGTCATTCAACAACAACAACAACCAAACCCAAAAATATGTAATAAATTTCCGAATTATTTGTTGTCCCAAAACATAAAATAATTATATTCCGATAGGGATCTTAAGTAAATTTTGTTCACTTGTGCTCGTATACAACGAGAGTCCTTCATGCGGATTTATGTATAGTGAGGGAAATAATTTTGATTGTCACACCAATCAACGCACTGCTCAAGCTTTTAAATCACTTCATTAACTGCGGTCCGCGCTATGTTTTTTTGACATAATAATTATTAGAAAAATATTAGTTTAGAAAAATGAAAATAGTAAAATTGGAAAACTATATTCCGAAATAAAACATCCTTATCAATAATTTATATAAATAAATTTTTATTTTTATTTATTTATGGCTTTTTCCCCCGTGTACACATGCGGACGAATTAGTTGTTGTAATTTTCCATTTTTACTTAATTTTTTTTTTTGGTTTGGTTTGGTTTGGTTTGGTTCGGTTTGGTGCAGGGAGGGAGGATATGTACATATATATATATATGGATATGGATTGGTAAATATTTTATCCAACAAAACAAAAAAAAAATATTAACAACAATTTTAGGTTTTAGTACGGTTGATTTATCGTTATTTATTAAAAAACAACAAAATAATTCGGATAAAAAAAAAATCCTTTTTACTTTTTTTTTTTTGGATAAATTTTGGGTAGTTGCTGTACTCCCAACAAAAATATCCTGTATAGCTATATACCAGAATTTTTGTTTGTACGAGTCAATAAAAAACATGCATGAATGACAACACAAATAAATTGTGATTTATAAATGAGTCAATTTATTTGTTTGTATTCGTTTTTTTTTTTTGGAAAACTGTTTTTCCTCTCTACCTACATATTTTATTATTACCTGTATAAAATGTATATATGAAAATTAAAATGTATGTTAATTAAACATGTAACAACAACAACAAAAAATTAAATAAAATAAAATTTATGTTTGGTTGATTGGGCCGAAATTAGGTTTATTTTAAATTCAATTTATAAGTTTTTTTATGTAATTCGCGACGAGAGCGCTTACACACCCCAATCCGAGTCACATACCATCCTTGCATCGAAATCGTTAAATTACAAAATACTTTATTATTTGGACAACGTATATACAATTTAAACAATTTGTATAATTTGTAATAATTTGTACAGTTTGGACCATTTTCTTTTTAAATAGCTGTTAAAAATTTTATATTTGATAAAATTTCTAAAATTAATAAATTGTTCAAACTGCTCAAACTACTAAAGTTATTAAAATTGTTAAAATGGCACAGTAAATTTCCTCAAAATTTAATTATTGTAAAAATTTTGGTTTATTTATTTAATTGGAAAAATTGGGATAATTTTTTAATTTTTTTTTATTCACTACCTGATCTGGGGCTTAAGGCTCTTCCGACTTGTTCCAGTTTGCTTATTTACATCCATACCCTAACGCCTGACGAACTGAGCACGAACGGCTATATGTACGATTTAATTGATTATCTATTGTATAGCTTCACTGATATGAACGGTTCCACGACAATTCAGAGAAAAACAATACATCGAAAAACTCTTTTCACCGAAAACGTAATTTATCGAAAACGATAATTCACCGAAAACGACTATTCACTGAAAACGACAATTCACCGAAAAAGACAATTCACCGAAATTGACAATTCACCGAAAAAGACCATTCACCGGAAACGATAATTCGCCGAAAACGATAATTCACCGAAAACGACAATTCACCGAACAACACAATTCACCGAAATCGACCGTTCACCGAAAACACCAATTTGTCGAAAATCAAGAGTGGCCCAAAATAAAATCGTGGTTCCAGTGCAGTCACGTGGTAATTAATTCCTGAATTTCCAAATACAAGTGACTTTGTTAATTTTGTATAGCTTCATGCCAGCCCTCACTGATATGAACGATGAACCCGGTGGTTACATGACAATTCACACAAAAACAATACACCGAAAAACTCAATTCAACGAAAACGTAATTCACCAAAAACGACAATTCTCCGAAACTGACAATTCACCGAAATCGACAATTCATCGAAAAAGACCATTCACCGGACCCGACAATTCACCGAAAACGATAATTCACCGAAAACGACACTTCACCGAAAAACATAAATCACCGAAATCGACCATTCACCTAAAACGACAATTCACCGATAAAGACCATTCATCGGAAAAGACAATGCGCAGAAAACGGTAATTCGCCAAAAACGACAATTCACCGAAAGACACAATTTACCTAAATCGACCATTCACCGAAAACGACAATTCACCGGAATGGAAACTACTATAATAGTGAAATAATTGATGGAAATGGGATTGGAAAATGATTTTTGGATAAAGTTTTGGAATATAGCCATTTGGGACGGAACTAGGCCAATCCATGACCAATTATCATAAAACTTGACATGTTGAATGAAATTTGACATTTTCTATTTTTAACATTATCCTATAATTATTCAACCGTGGATTAAATATTAAAAATGGTCCAAAATCCAGAGATTTGTCTAAAAATTACAATCCCACTTATAGTTTCCATGTATTTTTTTTTCGGTGAATTGTCGTTTTTGGTGAATGTTCGATTTCGGTGAATTGTCGATTTCCGTGAATGATCGATTTCCGTGAATTATCGTTTTCGGTGAATGGCCGTTTTCGACAAATTTTCGTATTCGGTGAATTGATTTTTTTTGGTGAATTGTTGTTTTTGGTAAGTTATCGTTTTCGGTGAATTGTCGTTTCCGGTGAATTGATCATTTTATCAATTTTAACTATTAAAACCAAATTAAACTATTAAATCAAAATGTTGGCTCCTATTATTATACCGCTGTTGACTGTACCAATAAACACTTGGATTAATAAATCGGGATTGCCATCATCCTTAAAACTCGCTAGAAGTAGCACCGCGAGTGTCACTTAATTATTGCAGAAAAGCAGATGCTTTTTTCGAAATTAAATAGACTCTGCAAAAACATAATACCGGCATACCAGAAATCTATTAACACGATAATTGACAGTATTGTAACAGTGCTTTGAAAGAATGTGAGAGCATACGACCTCCGAAGATTCAACTATGCGAATAAACTACGTCGACGAGTTATTAGCGAACTTTGTATAATGACACGGGTAATGTAGAAATCAATCTCACTGGAAAAGGTTTGAATATGAATAATGGTATATTTGTTAATGAACCAAACAGCCAGGATCCTAATACATGTAATGCTTTTAATAAATATACCAATAAACAGGATTCTAAATTAAATATCAGATTAATTTGCTGGAATTGCAAAGATCTAGTGCACCGCTATCATGATTGCCCAGAAGATATTTTAAACGTGTTTTGCTTCGGATGTGGCGCTGCCAACGTACGAAAACCGAATTGTTCATCACATCGCTACAATCACCATCGGAAAACTATCGCCCGGGTGTCAATATGGAGAGGGGATCACGCTCCGAAGGGAATTCTAGTCAACAAAAAGGGTCATAGAACAAAGCGAATTCACAACCCTCAACAAAATTCCTAATGCTACTGATACGATCGTAATTTCATCTTCATACAAAACCTCAAATAATGTCAAAAACGTCGCGGTACTCAAATCAAACTTAAGTAAGCAAAAAAGGAAAGCCGTGTAAAACGACTTGTATTCAGAAATCGATCGCATCCTAAAACTAGGTGTTATTGAGGTCAGTAAAAGTTCTTGGAGTTCTCCGATAGCGGTGCAGGTTAAAAGACCAATCGAGCATTTGTCTTGATGCTCGCAAACTCAATATGATGACAAAGAAAGACGCATATCCTCTGCCACTTATAGATGAATTTTTAGGACACTTAACCGAGACCAAATATATAACGGGGCTTGACTTGAAAGATGCGTTCTGGCAGATTCCCCTTGTGGAGTCTGCTAGAGAAAAGATAACTTTTACGGAACTATTTATCAGCGCTTTATCAATTCAAATTGATGGACAAAGTATAATACCACATGAACTCCATGATAAAGATTTTGTATATTTAGATGATTTGCTAGTGGTCAGCGGTACATTGCAGGAGCACTTTGGGTTGTTAAAGCGTATTACAGACTTACTACGGACAGCGGGAATAGCACTAAATATAGAAAAAATTAATTTCTTAGTGAAGAAAATACATTACCTATAGGCTACATCGTAGGAGAAAATGGTCTAAAGCCAGATCCGACAAAAATTGAAGCCATTATTAAGTGAACCGTGAAACAGACCATTTCTGTGGACCACCGAGGCACAAAAAGAATTTAAAATCTTGAAAAACTTGTTAACATCTACTCCGGTCCTAGTTAACCTATCATAAAACAAGCTTTTGTATATTCGTTGTGATGCGAGTTCTGAACGAGTTTTAAAAAGATCTTAATGGAAGACTTGCGATGTGGAGTTTAATGCTCCAGGGTTTTAGGTTTCAAATATAGCACCAAAGGGGGAAAGAAAGTGTTGTACCAGATACCCTATCACGAGTGTACTATGTGATTCGATTGAGGAGTTTGACGACCGCACTAAATTATTCAACTTTAGTGAATCCTGTAATTTGGAAAACCCTGAGTATACCCAGCTCAGGAATAATATCATAAGTAAACCAAACAACTACCCAGCGTTCAGAATTGATCAGCAATATTTTTTTATTAGATTAAAATCCAAAAGAGCAAGTGTTTTGTCTGATCTCTCTATTTGGAAGCTGTGGATGCCCAGTTCAATTCGCCATATGCTAATCCAGAGACCGAGCAAATATATTTTTCATCGGAATTTTTCATCTCCCGATTACGATTGGTGATTAAATTGAAATCATCTATGACCAAGTTGGAATGTAGAACTCATGGGCCGACCCATCTTTCATGTCACTGTACAGGGTGACATGGAGCTATGCAATGCGCAGGTGGTATACTACTTGGTACTTGTGTGAATGGGATGAATGAATGGATTGAATTAATGATGTGTGAATGTAAGGTAAGGCTATGGACCAAAAAAGTGTCTATGCCAAGTTCTTTTAAAAAAAAAAAAAAAAATCCAGAGACACCATGATGACCCATTAACTTCGCATGGAGGCGTTGCAAAGACGTTAGAAAGGTTTAGAGATATATTTTTTTTGGGCCGTCATGGCAAAGCAAGTTCAGGAATATATTTCAAGATCCACCACAAATGGGCAAATTTTATGACGTGAGTAGACCTTGGCAGCGTGAATACCTGGATCTATTAGGCCCATATCCGAGATATCGACCAATGGTAAAACAATGGTGTTAATTATCGTTGATCACTTAGCAAAATTTGTGTTGTTACAAGCTTTATCCAAGGGTACTGCACAACAAATAAGTCGCCGGAAACATTGGTTACAATGGAGAATATTTATGATTCTCTCGAAAGCAAAAAGATTACCGCATGTTTTTTCCTTGATATTACAACAGCTGTTGGTTGTGTAAATCACACATTTCGTGTTCAGTCTTGAAAAACTTGTTAACATCTACTCCGGTCCTAGTTAACCTATCATAAAACAAGCTTTTGTATATTCGTTGTGATGCGAGTTCTGAACGAGTTTTAAAAAGATCTTAATGGAAGGCTTGCGATGTGGAGTTTAATGCTCCAGGGTTTTAGGTTTCAAATATAGCACCAAAGGGGGAAAGAAAGTGTTGTACCAGATACCCTATCACGAGTGTACTATGTGATTCGATTGAGGAGTTTGACGACCGCACTAAATTATTCAACTTTAGTGAATCCTGTAATTTGGAAAACCCTGAGTATACCCAGCTCAGGAATAATATCATAAGTAAACCAAACAACTACCCAGCGTTCAGAATTGATCAGCAATATTTTTTTATTAGATTAAAATCCAAAAGAGCAAGTGTTTTGTCTGATCTCTCTATTTGGAAGCTGTGGATGCCCAGTTCAATTCGCCATATGCTAATCCAGAGACCGAGCAAATATATTTTTCATCGGAATTTTTCATCTCCCGATTACGATTGGTGATTAAATTGAAATCATCTATGACCAAGTTGGAATGTAGAACTCATGGGCCGACCCATCTTTCATGTCACTGTACAGGGTGACATGGAGCTATGCAATGCGCAGGTGGTATACTACTTGGTACTTGTGTGAATGGGATGAATGAATGGATTGAATTAATGATGTGTGAATGTAAGGTAAGGCTATGGACCAAAAAAGTGTCTATGCCAAGTTCTTTTAAAAAAAAAAAAAAAAATCCAGAGACACCATGATGACCCATTAACTTCGCATGGAGGCGTTGCAAAGACGTTAGAAAGGTTTAGAGATATATTTTTTTTGGGCCGTCATGGCAAAGCAAGTTCAGGAATATATTTCAAGATCCACCACAAATGGGCAAATTTTATGACGTGAGTAGACCTTGGCAGCGTGAATACCTGGATCTATTAGGCCCATATCCGAGATATCGACCAATGGTAAAACAATGGTGTTAATTATCGTTGATCACTTAGCAAAATTTGTGTTGTTACAAGCTTTATCCAAGGGTACTGCACAACAAATAAGTCGCCGGAAACATTGGTTACAATGGAGAATATTTATGATTCTCTCGAAAGCAAAAACATTACCGCATGTTTTTTCCTTGATATTACAACAGCTGTTGGTTGTGTAAATCACACATTTCGTGTTCAGTAACTTTCTATGTACGGAATTGATGGAAATGTAATCAAATTATTAGAAACTACTTAACTAACAAACGTCAATTTGTTAAAATAGGAAATTATGAATCTGAAAAATTAACTATCTCGTGTGGCGTTTCACAAGGTACCAATCTTCGTCCTACTCTATTTCTTATTATACATTAATGATATCATGCAACTCGACTTAAAAGGAGGCATTCAATTGTTCGACATCTTCGACAATTGTTCGACATCTTTTAGACAATTGCAAAATTTTTTAGAGTATGATCTTCTGAAGGTACATGAGTGGCTGTCCAAAAACTGTTTAACATTTAATTTTAATAAAACAAAAGTTTAACAAAACCGATGGTTTTTAGGAGTGTAAAGTTTATACTTAATAAATTAATAACAAACGTTTTGTAAACGTTTTTAATTTTGTAACACTAACTCTAAGAGATATCCGATTACGATCCGGTTACGATTCAAGAAGAAGTTCAAGCTACACATAAAATGTCGGAAAAAGGAGTGATATGCGAAAGTCATATTAAAGCAACAGCACGTTACAATGAATTTGGAAAACGGTGTAGCTTCCGTTTAAGCAAGTAGAAGGGAAACTTGGGGACGTAAAATGGATAGTTATAGCGATTTTGGCCAACTGTATCAAGCACTTATGAAAAATTATCTTGGAATTAAATATGAAATATTTTATCTTCCACACCACGGAATTTGGAAGGCAGGTAGTGATGGTTCATGTGTATCATTAAGGTTCAAAACATTTCCTATCCACACAAACCCAATTTCAAGGAATCCTTTGGCGTTTTTCTAATAATCAACCAATCGAAGTTGCTGCTGAACCCTACGGTCTTGCTTCAGCCTCTTTCCTCACGAGCATGCGACTATCCAAGAGTTACTGAAAATTATTAGAAAAAAATTTATTTTTTGTGCACATGTGCCCGAAATGAAAACAAAGAATTAAACGTAAAAAATGAAATCGATTTCGTACTGAAACAAGGAGGGCTTATACTAAGGAATTGAAAGTCAATTATATATTCTTTATCGAATTCAAGTGAATCAACTACAATCGCACGAGATAATGGCACCTCTTTATCTTTTGGAGTCCATTGGAAACAAAACCAGATGTATTTGCATTCAACGTTGAAATTCCCGTAGAAATTAAATGTAAGCAAATCTAAAGAAGCGCCAATTCAACAAATAAGCATTTCTCGGTATGAATTATGTGGCGCACAATTATTGACAAAGCTTGTACCAAGCGTGTATAACTCATATGAACTATATTCGGTAAATCTCTGGACTGATTCAACTGCAGTGTTGTCATGTTGGTCAGGTCCTTTAGGTAATAGAACCATCACGAAGCATTCCATCTAACGTGTTAATGACTAAACTCTTTATGGTGGGAGGATTGAAAGTTTCACACTCATCACAAAATCACAGAAATATGGAAAATAGTCAAATTAATCAGAATTAACAGATTAATCAAAATTATAGATGTGTAAAAATTACGAATCTTCGTAATACTGTGCGAATAGAAAAGTCTATTAGTTTGAAGTTGGTTTGATTCGATTTTCTCCGTACCTAATGATTTCATTTCAGCTTAGCTAAACTGTAACTCATTCTAATAATAGTTTTTTTTTATTTCGCATCAATTCAAACCTGATTTGAAATGGTTTGATACTAGTTTGATGCTAGTTTGAAAGCTAAAAATTTGTAGTATAATGCAAATTGTACTAACATGATAGTAGATATATCAAACTCAAATATACATACATATATGAAAATAATAATGCAATCATACATCAAACAAATGAAGCTCTTAAGTTCACACCTATATTCAATTTCAGCGTTTATCTATAGTATAAGTTTAAGGTTTCCATAAATTATAACTCGTAATTTATTAATAACCTTAATGACGTATTTTATTAATTTATTATAATTGATAAAAAACATGTGAAATATTTTCTAACAAAAAACAAAAATTAAAATATCATAAATCTTCATTCATTTCGAAAAAAATATTTACACAACCTTCATAGCAAAGATGTACAATCAATTATTGCTATCAATTTCAAATCATATACATAACAATACCCATATATGCTTATAAGACAAAAACCAATAAATTGTATTTTTAATTTACAAGGTACAACAACAAAAATTGAATTAATTAACACGTTTGTATTGTACAAATAATTAATTTTAATTTTAAATTTTGTATCCACAAAGTTTATTCTAAAAATTATCTAACATTTAGCATTTTTTGTGCTACTGCGATCATTTTGCTGCTTCTGCTATTGAAAATATGTTAATCAGGTAAGCAAAAAAAAAAATCTTTTTTGTGTTTGGTATTTTGTGTGCCAGCCAGACATTTTGTCTTTTCGCTAAATTAAAAGATAAATAAGACGAGAATTTATAGCATAAAAACTTTCGAGTGTGCGTGTGTGTGTGATTGTTGTTTCGACCTAGTAGTAAAGTATTTTGATTGGGTTGTTTATACACCAATGAAATTTCTATCTAAATCTATATGTATGAACATCATTAAGTCGAAAAATTTAAATGTCCAAACTATCATGAACTCTCAACTATAAATTAAATATTTTACTCCTTGACGATTTATTCACATAACTTTAAATCGGCTTAAACTATATGGGTGCTCTATATTCAAACTTTAATCACACTAGTTTAAAACCACTAGTATTTAATTGGATATTAGGTTCAACCCTGTTAATAAATGCAGTTTATGATAATGATCCTTTAAAAATGCAATGAAACTATATTCAAGCAAAATCAAACTTGTTTCAAACTAAAACAAAAAATGTAGATATAGTTATATTGCATATAAGCAAGGCATTTCCGTATATTTTAAGCTCTGAGAGGTTTCAAGAATGTTGAATGGATTTCGGCAAACGATAACTTTACCTCTCATAATTTTTAAACGGTAATTTATACAAAATTTCACAATTCTCACCATTCTACATTTATTTTGAAGTATTCGGCATCCCAATAATTTGTTATTAAGGCTAGCACCCATCATTGTTTTGTAAAGCAATACAAAAGCTCTGTATTTCAAAAAACTTTATAAACTTAATATTTATAATTTGAACTATATGGTTGCACTATATCCCTAGATATATTAATTGAAATATGTTTAAAGCTTTAAAGCTTTTTTTAAACATGAAGAGCTTTCCGTTTCGATCAAAGTTTACAGCGGCAAAATTAAATTTATATTGCTTGTTTCTCGAAAATGTTTTACAAAAAATTTCTTAAAAGCTGATTTTCTCGTGTCTTATAAAAGCTTTTCATAATAAATAAATACAATTAAAATTTTATCTGAAAAGCTTTGGAATATGGCACAATACACCAATATGCGAGGTAATGCGAGAGTTTAGACAAAGCCTGGAAAATGGATTAAGCTCATTCAAGCTTTACGGATTATAATTTGTGCAGTAAACTCTTATTGATTTAAATTTTGTAACGTTTGAAAGCTCGACCGAAATTTTATAAATGTTTTGTATTAAATAAATGTAGAGTAAAGCTTACTAATGATACCAAAGCTCAACATGTAATATTTAATATTTTCTATACTAAACTTTACAATCTAATGTTGGTCTGCTAAAAATAATCAACGATTTTGAAAGTATCTTCGAAAATTTATTTTTTTATTAATAACAAACATTTAAGATTTAAAGCTTTTTTTTTTAAAGTTTTTAAATTTTTTTTTCTAAACATCGGAATAAACTAGAAATTCTTATAAAAATTAGAAATGATTAAAACTCAAGCCAATCGTTTTCATATTAAATAGATAAACTCAAAATTGTACATCAAAAGCACAATTCACAAATATATGGTAAAATAAAAAATTACGCTTTTGACTTAATATGTTGATAAAAGCTTCTTAGTCAAATTCGAAACCCTGAATCTAATTTCGGGAATATACTATATGTAGAGAAAATATAAAATTAGGTAAAGCTACTAATCGTGTGGAATATTTATTTTCAGTTCTAAAAGCTCATTCAAGCTTTATCTATTGTATTATTGTTATGATTTGTGTATTACAATTCTTAGTAATTAAAAATTTGTAACGCGATATAAATTTTACTCACTAATTTGTATTAAATAAATGTTCAGTAAGCTTATAAGTTTGAAACTATATAGCTCAACTTGTAATATTTGATATTTTCGTTAAGAAACTTGTCATAATATAACGTTGGTCTGCTAGAAGCACGGTAACGAATTTGAGATTTTTTTTTAGGCTCTAATTACAAAACTTTTATTGAAAGCTTTTTAAATGTATTATTTAGGCAATAATTTATTTTAAGTCGAGAACTTTTGTTCCAGTGCCAGATTAAGCTTCAACGAACCTATTCTTCTAAAGCTTTAAATTAAATTCACATCTTTAAAGTAAAGCTCTAATGCTTTCATATTTTACCCTGATTAGAGCTTTTATGGCATTTAGCTCAAATATCATCATAAGAATGTAAAGGTCAAAGCTTTGGGTTAAATATTTTCCAACTTAAAATCTGTTGCTAAATACCGTATCATAAAACCAATCACCTTCACAATTCAAATAACATTCCAGATACCTCATACTGGATTCTAAACTACAAATTTTGCCAGAATTTTACACCAATCTTAACCACAAAATTATCGATTTTTCGGTAAATTTTCTTTACAATAACTTCATTTCAATCACACTAGTTTAAAACCACTAGTATTTAATTGAAAATTAGATTCAATCTTATTAAGAAATGCAGTTTATGACAATGATCCTTTAAAATTATGTTTGGATATAACTATATCTAACAAATGTAGATATAGTTATATCAGAATATAATTAAATACCAGAACAAGTGATTCGATTGTTGGACAAAGTGAATCAATATTTGTGGTATTTAATTCAAGTTCACCAATGAATTGAAACTAGTATCAAACTGGTGAGTTTTAAAACCGCAAATTCAAAAATATTGAAACAATATAATTTTTATTGTATATGGGAAATCCATCTCCAATAAGAAAATAACTGCGAAGCTGCATATAAACAGGTCATTTTCGTATAGTTTAAGCTTTAGGACGTTTCCAGATAATTTGTTATTGGAACTTGCATCCATCAATGTTTGGTAAACCAAATCAAAAGCTATACATTTTTAAAAGATTTATAAACTTAATATTTTTAATTTGAACTATGATTTCACTATATTCCCAGATATATTTAGCTATGTTTAGGGATTTAAAACATTGTTTTAAAAATATGAAAAGCTTTCCGTTTTAAGCAAAGTTTACAGCGACAACATTAAATTTATTTTGCTTGTTTCTCGAAAATGTTGTTCAGAAAATTGCTTAAAATGTGATTTTCGCGTGTCTCATGAAAGCTTTTCATAATAATAAATGCAGTTAAAATTGTATAAGAAAAGTTTTGAAATATGGCACAATACAAAAATATATGGTAACTGTTTAGGGTAATGCGAAATTTAAGATAAAGCTTGGGAAATGGATTATTCATAAAATAAAAATTTAAGAGCTTTATTTAAGCTCATTCATGCTTTATGGATGGATTATGATTTGTGTATTAAACTTTTATCGATTTAAATTTTGTAACGTTTGAAAGCTCGACATAAATTTTACTAAATGGTTTGTATTAAATAAATGTAGAGTAAAGCTTACTGATGATACCAAAGCTCAACTAGAAATATTTAATATTTTCTATACTAAACTTTACAATTTAATGTTGATCTGCTAAAAATAATCAACAATTTTGAAAGTATCTTCGAAAATTTTTATTTTTAATAATTTCAAAGATTTAATTTAAAGCTTTGTCTGAAAGTTTCTAATTTTTTTTTTCTTAACATAACGGAATAAACTAGAAATTCTTGTAAAAGCTATAAATGAAAAAATCACAAGATTGTACATGAAAGCATAATACATAAATATATGATAACATAAAATAATAAGAGCTTTTTTCAACTTATTTAAATTATCTTAAAATAATGAGCTTTGAATTTAATTTGTTGATAAAAGCTTTTCTAGTCAAATTTGAAACCCTGAATCTAATTTCGAGAACATATTCAGTAAAGCTACTAATCTTGTGGAATATTTATTTTCAGTTTTAAAAGCTCATTCAAGCTTTATATATTGTATTATTGTTATGATTTGTGTAGTACAATTCTTAGTAATTAAAAATTTGTAACGCGATACTCACTAATTTGTATTAAATAAATGTTCAGTAAGCTTATAAGTTTGAAACTATATAGCTCAACTTGTAATATTTGATATTTTCGTTAAGAAACTTGTCATAATATAACGTTGGTCTGCTAGAAGCATGGTAACGAATTTGAGATTTTTTTTTTTAAGCTTTAATTACAAAACTTTTATTGAAAGCTTTTTAAATGTATTATTTAGGCAATAATTTATTTTAAGTCGAGAACTTTTGTTCCAGTGCCAGATTAAGCTTCAACGAACCTATTCTTCTCTTTCCTATTTTACCCTTAGAGCTTTTATGGCATTTAGCTGAAATATCATCATAAGAACTTAAAGGTTAAAGCTTTGGGTTAAATATTTTCCAACTTAAAATCTGTTGCTAAATACCGTATCATAAAACCAATCACCTTCACAATTCAAATAACATTCCAGATACCTCATACTGGATTCTAAACTACAAATTTTGCCAGAATTTTACACCAATCTTAACCACAAAATTATCGATTTTTCGGTAAATTTTCTTTACAATAGCCGTGTTTCTTGACGTATGATCTGATCCGGATCAGATCATATCTGCTTTCCTTTCATTTATATAGCCGAGTATAGCCGCGTTTCATGAAATAAACATAAAAATTGTACTATTTGTTTTTGCATCAAAATTTTGAACCAAAATGCTACTAGGATCAATATAATAACCTAAAAACAAAAAATAATTCAATTTTTGTGTTGATTTCATGAAACGCGGCTATACAAATGAAAGGGAAGCAGATATGATATGAACCGGATCAGAGCATACGTCAAGAAACACGGCTAATAACTTCATTTCAATCGCACTAGTTTAAAACCACTAGTATTTAATTGAAAATTAGATTCAATCTTATTAAGAAATGCAGTTTATGACAATGATCCTTTAAAATTATGTTTGGATATAACTATATCTAACAAATGTAGATATAGTTATATCAGAATATAATTAAATACCAGAACAAGTGATTCGATTGTTGGACAAAGTGAATCAATATTTGTGGTATTTAATTCAAGTTCACCAATGAATTGAAACTAGTATCAAACTGGTGAGTTTTAAAACCGAAAATTCAAAAATATTGAAACAATATAATTTTTATTGTATATGGGAAATCCATCTCCAATAAGAAAATAACTGCGAAGCTGCATATAAACAGGTCATTTTCGTATAGTTTAAGCTTTAGGACGTTTCCAGATAATTTGTTATTGGAACTTGCACCCATCAATGTTTGGTAAAAATCAAAAGCTATACATTTTTAAAAGATTTATAAACTTAATATTTTTAATTTGAACTATGATTTCACTATATTCCCAGATATATTTAGCTATGTTTAGGGATTTAAAACATTGTTTTAAAAATATGAAAAGCTTTCCGTTTTAAGCAAAGTTTACAGCGACAACATTAAATTTATTTTGCTTGTTTCTCGAAAATGTTGTTCAGAAAATTGCTTAAAATGTGATTTTCGCGTGTCTCATGAAAGCTTTTCATAATAATAAATGCAGTTAAAATTGTATAAGAAAAGTTTTGAAATATGGCACAATACAAAAATATATGGTAACTGTTTAGGGTAATGCGAAATTTAAGATAAAGCTTGGGAAATGGATTATTCATAAAATAAAAATTTAAGAGCTTTATTTAAGCTCATTCATGCTTTATGGATGGATTATGATTTGTGTATTAAACTTTTATCGATTTAAATTTTGTAACGTTTGAAAGCTCGACATAAATTTTACTAAATGGTTTGTATTAAATAAATGTAGAGTAAAGCTTACTGATGATACCAAAGCTCAACTAGAAATATTTAATATTTTCTATACTAAACTTTACAATTTAATGTTGATCTGCTAAAAATAATCAACAATTTTGAAAGTATCTTCGAAAATTTTTATTTTTAATAATTTCAAAGATTTAATTTAAAGCTTTGTCTGAAAGTTTCTAATTTTTTTTTTCTTAACATAACGGAATAAACTAGAAATTCTTGTAAAAGCTATAAATGAAAAAATCACAAGATTGTACATGAAAGCATAATACATAAATATATGATAACATAAAATAATAAGAGCTTTTTTCAACTTATTTAAATTATCTTAAAATAATGAGCTTTGAATTTAATTTGTTGATAAAAGCTTTTCTAGTCAAATTTGAAACCCTGAATCTAATTTCGAGAACATATTCAGTAAAGCTACTAATCTTGTGGAATATTTATTTTCAGTTTTAAAAGCTCATTCAAGCTTTATATATTGTATTATTGTTATGATTTGTGTAGTACAATTCTTAGTAATTAAAAATTTGTAACGCGATACTCACTAATTTGTATTAAATAAATGTTCAGTAAGCTTATAAGTTTGAAACTATATAGCTCAACTTGTAATATTTGATATTTTCGTTAAGAAACTTGTCATAATATAACGTTGGTCTGCTAGAAGCATGGTAACGAATTTGAGATTTTTTTTTTTAAGCTTTAATTACAAAACTTTTATTGAAAGCTTTTTAAATGTATTATTTAGGCAATAATTTATTTTAAGTCGAGAACTTTTGTTCCAGTGCCAGATTAAGCTTCAACGAACCTATTCTTCTCTTTCCTATTTTACCCTTAGAGCTTTTATGGCATTTAGCTGAAATATCATCATAAGAACTTAAAGGTTAAAGCTTTGGGTTAAATATTTTCCAACTTAAAATCTGTTGCTAAATACCGTATCATAAAACCAATCACCTTCACAATTCAAATAACATTCCAGATACCTCATACTGGATTCTAAACTACAAATTTTGCCAGAATTTTACACCAATCTTAACCACAAAATTATCGATTTTTCGGTAAATTTTCTTTACAATAGCCGTGTTTCTTGACGTATGATCTGATCCGGATCAGATCATATCTGCTTTCCTTTCATTTATATAGCCGAGTATAGCCGCGTTTCATGAAATAAACATAAAAATTGTACTATTTGTTTTTGCATCAAAATTTTGAACCAAAATGCTACTAGGATCAATATAATAACCTAAAAACAAAAAATAATTCAATTTTTGTGTTGATTTCATGAAACGCGGCTATACAAATGAAAGGGAAGCAGATATGATATGAACCGGATCAGAGCATACGTCAAGAAACACGGCTAATAACTTCATTTCAATCGCACTAGTTTAAAACCACTAGTATTTAATTGAAAATTAGATTCAATCTTATTAAGAAATGCAGTTTATGACAATGATCCTTTAAAATTATGTTTGGATATAACTATATCTAACAAATGTAGATATAGTTATATCAGAATATAATTAAATACCAGAACAAGTGATTCGATTGTTGGACAAAGTGAATCAATATTTGTGGTATTTAATTCAAGTTCACCAATGAATTGAAACTAGTATCAAACTGGTGAGTTTTAAAACCGAAAATTCAAAAATATTGAAACAATATAATTTTTATTGTATATGGGAAATCCATCTCCAATAAGAAAATAACTGCGAAGCTGCATATAAACAGGTCATTTTCGTATAGTTTAAGCTTTAGGACGTTTCCAGATAATTTGTTATTGGAACTTGCACCCATCAATGTTTGGTAAAAATCAAAAGCTATACATTTTTAAAAGATTTATAAACTTAATATTTTTAATTTGAACTATGATTTCACTATATTCCCAGATATATTTAGCTATGTTTAGGGATTTAAAACATTGTTTTAAAAATATGAAAAGCTTTCCGTTTTAAGCAAAGTTTACAGCGACAACATTAAATTTATTTTGCTTGTTTCTCGAAAATGTTGTTCAGAAAATTGCTTAAAATGTGATTTTCGCGTGTCTCATGAAAGCTTTTCATAATAATAAATGCAGTTAAAATTGTATAAGAAAAGTTTTGAAATATGGCACAATACAAAAATATATGGTAACTGTTTAGGGTAATGCGAAATTTAAGATAAAGCTTGGGAAATGGATTATTCATAAAATAAAAATTTAAGAGCTTTATTTAAGCTCATTCATGCTTTATGGATGGATTATGATTTGTGTATTAAACTTTTATCGATTTAAATTTT
Organism: Tipula unca; assembly: GCA_951394425.1. NCBI lineage: Eukaryota > Metazoa > Arthropoda > Insecta > Diptera > Tipulidae > Tipula > Tipula unca. The sequence continues at coordinate 13,838,315 of OX596382.1, forward strand.
GTAACGTTTGAAAGCTCGACATAAATTTTACTAAATGGTTTGTATTAAATAAATGTAGAGTAAAGCTTACTGATGATACCAAAGCTCAACTAGAAATATTTAATATTTTCTATACTAAACTTTACAATTTAATGTTGATCTGCTAAAAATAATCAACAATTTTGAAAGTATCTTCGAAAATTTTTATTTTTAATAATTTCAAAGATTTAATTTAAAGCTTTGTCTGAAAGTTTCTAATTTTTTTTTTCTTAACATAACGGAATAAACTAGAAATTCTTGTAAAAGCTATAAATGAAAAAATCACAAGATTGTACATGAAAGCATAATACATAAATATATGATAACATAAAATAATAAGAGCTTTTTTCAACTTATTTAAATTATCTTAAAATAATGAGCTTTGAATTTAATTTGTTGATAAAAGCTTTTCTAGTCAAATTTGAAACCCTGAATCTAATTTCGAGAACATATTCAGTAAAGCTACTAATCTTGTGGAATATTTATTTTCAGTTTTAAAAGCTCATTCAAGCTTTATATATTGTATTATTGTTATGATTTGTGTAGTACAATTCTTAGTAATTAAAAATTTGTAACGCGATACTCACTAATTTGTATTAAATAAATGTTCAGTAAGCTTATAAGTTTGAAACTATATAGCTCAACTTGTAATATTTGATATTTTCGTTAAGAAACTTGTCATAATATAACGTTGGTCTGCTAGAAGCATGGTAACGAATTTGAGATTTTTTTTTTTAAGCTTTAATTACAAAACTTTTATTGAAAGCTTTTTAAATGTATTATTTAGGCAATAATTTATTTTAAGTCGAGAACTTTTGTTCCAGTGCCAGATTAAGCTTCAACGAACCTATTCTTCTCTTTCCTATTTTACCCTTAGAGCTTTTATGGCATTTAGCTGAAATATCATCATAAGAACTTAAAGGTTAAAGCTTTGGGTTAAATATTTTCCAACTTAAAATCTGTTGCTAAATACCGTATCATAAAACCAATCACCTTCACAATTCAAATAACATTCCAGATACCTCATACTGGATTCTAAACTACAAATTTTGCCAGAATTTTACACCAATCTTAACCACAAAATTATCGATTTTTCGGTAAATTTTCTTTACAATAGCCGTGTTTCTTGACGTATGATCTGATCCGGATCAGATCATATCTGCTTTCCTTTCATTTATATAGCCGAGTATAGCCGCGTTTCATGAAATAAACATAAAAATTGTACTATTTGTTTTTGCATCAAAATTTTGAACCAAAATGCTACTAGGATCAATATAATAACCTAAAAACAAAAAATAATTCAATTTTTGTGTTGATTTCATGAAACGCGGCTATACAAATGAAAGGGAAGCAGATATGATATGAACCGGATCAGAGCATACGTCAAGAAACACGGCTAATAACTTCATTTCAATCGCACTAGTTTAAAACCACTAGTATTTAATTGAAAATTAGATTCAATCTTATTAAGAAATGCAGTTTATGACAATGATCCTTTAAAATTATGTTTGGATATAACTATATCTAACAAATGTAGATATAGTTATATCAGAATATAATTAAATACCAGAACAAGTGATTCGATTGTTGGACAAAGTGAATCAATATTTGTGGTATTTAATTCAAGTTCACCAATGAATTGAAACTAGTATCAAACTGGTGAGTTTTAAAACCGAAAATTCAAAAATATTGAAACAATATAATTTTTATTGTATATGGGAAATCCATCTCCAATAAGAAAATAACTGCGAAGCTGCATATAAACAGGTCATTTTCGTATAGTTTAAGCTTTAGGACGTTTCCAGATAATTTGTTATTGGAACTTGCACCCATCAATGTTTGGTAAAAATCAAAAGCTATACATTTTTAAAAGATTTATAAACTTAATATTTTTAATTTGAACTATGATTTCACTATATTCCCAGATATATTTAGCTATGTTTAGGGATTTAAAACATTGTTTTAAAAATATGAAAAGCTTTCCGTTTTAAGCAAAGTTTACAGCGACAACATTAAATTTATTTTGCTTGTTTCTCGAAAATGTTGTTCAGAAAATTGCTTAAAATGTGATTTTCGCGTGTCTCATGAAAGCTTTTCATAATAATAAATGCAGTTAAAATTGTATAAGAAAAGTTTTGAAATATGGCACAATACAAAAATATATGGTAACTGTTTAGGGTAATGCGAAATTTAAGATAAAGCTTGGGAAATGGATTATTCATAAAATAAAAATTTAAGAGCTTTATTTAAGCTCATTCATGCTTTATGGATGGATTATGATTTGTGTATTAAACTTTTATCGATTTAAATTTTGTAACGTTTGAAAGCTCGACATAAATTTTACTAAATGGTTTGTATTAAATAAATGTAGAGTAAAGCTTACTGATGATACCAAAGCTCAACTAGAAATATTTAATATTTTCTATACTAAACTTTACAATTTAATGTTGATCTGCTAAAAATAATCAACAATTTTGAAAGTATCTTCGAAAATTTTTATTTTTAA